>CM070637.1:47862345-48142988 GCA_036346255.1 Ampelocalamus luodianensis
GGCGCCAAGGTGGCAACCACGTGGCGCCACATGGCCGGCACGCCGCCGACGAGGCGGCGCGGCCCGGCGGCGCCGCGAACGGCGGCGAGTTGGACTCCGGTGAGGGTACCAGAAGAAAGAGCAGGGCGTGGCGAACACGGGCGCCACCGGTGGTCGGAAGAGGACGGCGCGCCGTCGGCGAGGAAGCGCGCGTGGCTCGGTGGTGTGGCGGCGCGGCGCTCCGATGAGGCCCTGGCGAAGGCGAAGTGAGCACCGGGTGCGCGAGATCGCGGCGATGCCGATGGCGGCGGCGGTGAGAGTGGCGACGCTAGAGGCAACGGAAGGAGTGGCGGCCGACGGCGAAGAAACTTGAATTCGATGAGGTGGGGAGGGGAGAGGCTAAATGGGTGGTGGGGATTGGATGAGGGACTCAAGGGGCACCTCGTGCTCCCTTTTATAGGGGCGGAGGAGGCCGATAGAGGGAGATCGTGCGCGGATCCTTCGGCGGCCATGGCGACGATTTCGGCGGACGTGGGTGTGATGAGGGGGAAAACGACCCGAGGAGTGGCGGCGAGATTAGGGGAAATCGTTGCGCACGCGTGTATGGAAGGTGGGGGTAAAAAAATGGCGGCGATTGCGGAGCTCTGGCGTTGCGGTAATGGCGGGGAAGAAGAAGACACGAAGGGGCCCACAAGGCAGTGAAAGAAAAGAAAAAGAAACGGGCGAAGTGGTGACCGTTGATTTAAATCGGACGGTCCATAATGACTGGGCCGTTTGGACTGTTCGGCGAACATAAGGGATCATGGCCGTCTATTTTAGATCGGACGGTCCACCAGCATTATGCTGTTCGGGCTGCCGAAGGTCACGCGAGATCTCGACCGCCGATTTTAGATCCAACGGTCCTCGTTAGGTAGGACGTTCGGGCCTCCGAAAGCGCTATCCACAACGACCGTTGATATCTGATCCAACGGCTAAGATTGCTTGAAGCGTAAACACGCGCAAGGAGCGAGAGGCTGACAGCGGGCCCCGCGTGTCAGTGAGAGGGAGGGCGCGGGAGTGGGCCGTGCGGGCTACGCACGCGTGGGATTTGGGCTGGCTTGAGAAGGTTTAGGCCCAAGGAGGGTTTTAGGATTTTAAATTGATTTTCTAATTTCAGAAAAGGAGATAAATAAAAATAGCTTCTAGAAAATAGCAAATAAAATCCAAAAATTCTGGAAAAATTCACAGAAATTCCCAGAGTTATTTTGGACTTAATAAAATTATTTCCAACTTAAAGTTGACTTTTAATTTTTGCAAATAAAATGTTTTTGATTTTAAAATATTTAGGAAAAGCTTTTAAAATTCCAAAATTAATTAAAATTTTCCTTTTCTAATTTAAATCCAATAAAATCCCAGAAAACTCAATAAATTTTATTTCTGACTTTTAAAATTTAAGAATTTCAAGAAAAGCAATTAAACTCTTTTAAATTTTTCATAAATTCCAACAAAATCATAACTTTATTTATTTTATTCCTGTAACATAACCTTGGGATGTTACAATAGCATTCTCTGTCAACAAGGTATGGCAATATCTTCATGCTCCAACAACTTATCATTTGACGGCAGCCAAGAGAATTCTCATATACCTCAAGCATACGAGGCACTGTTGGCCCAAACCGAAGACGAACACACGCGAACATAAGAACACAAAAAAAGTGCCATCGGAACAACAATAGCTTTTTAGATTTTCTACTTCTTCTCTATTGCTCTTGTTCACAAAATCTGATTACAGATGTGCCCTTTTATTCAGAACAAACGACTATTCGTATCCGGAAAGGATTCTATGTATCCTGAAGGGATACCACACAAACTTTAGTATGTATAATTAATACTAGTTAAATACTGTAGGACTACGTAAACAAACTCTACGTAAAATCTAGATATATCATATGCACAAAGATTATTAACAAATCACTCCTAATCTTTGTGCATTTACTTATTGAGGCAATCGGTCTCAACTACGACTTGTCCAACTGTTACTCAATACAGAACGGTGAACACATCTCCTTAATGTCCTGGACTCAACTCAACGAACTCGACACAGCATCAGAGTAACGCCGGTTCGTCTTCAGCATCAGCCTCAATTAAATGTGCATTCGCTTTCTCCTTCCTCGGCTTATGGTATTCATAATCTTGTCGAATTTCTGATTCTTGCGGCCTCGGCCACCATCGCCATTAGAGCCGCCGAAGGAGCCCTCGCCTTTGCCTTTCGACGACCGGGCCTCCCACTCGGCGTAAGTTAATAGCAGGTGCTCATCTTCGCTGCTGCCAAATCTTCGGATCCGTGCACCTTCAATCGGTCGATCACCTCCTCAACTGTCATCACGTTGAGGTCGTCGAACTACTCAATGATAGAGACGATTTGCACAAACTTTCTGGGGACTGCCCAAAGAAACTTTCTCACAATATAGGTCTCTCCCATCTTGTCCCCCAAGGCTCGAATCTAGTTGATAATGGTCGTCAACCTCATGGCGAAGTCGTTGATCGACTTTGTCTCTTTCATGCGTATCCCCTCGAACTCGCTCTTGAGGGTCTACACTCGCGCTTCCTTGACACGATCGGCGCCAAGATGCATCGTTTTCAACGCCTCCCACGCAGCTTTGGTTGTCTCCTTTTTGGCCAATAGGAAAAGTGTTTCCTCCGGAATGCCTCCATAGATGGCTGCCAAGGCCATCTGATCCTTGCGCACAACGATGTTTCCATCCTCGATCGCATCCCACACTTCTGTTGGTGATATGCCCTAGAGGCAATCATAGAGATGATTGTATCACGTCTATGTTTATGAGTTCTTGAATAAATGTTATTCTGTTCCTTGAATGAATCGTTAGTTTTGAAGATCAACAAGTATGTGACTTGTTGGTGAAACTCTTCGACTTATATGATGTCGTTCTAAAAGTATCCCTGGTCGAATGTCACTAATCGAAACACTAGTAACCATACGACCAGTACATGTATTGATTGATGATCATGTTTCACCGGTCATGGATTTAGGGATATCGAATCAATAATGTAAACACATGTTAGAGAATATGGGGTTGGATTGACCCACCTTGAGACACTATAGAGATTGTTATGATTCTATGTGTCATTAGTTGGTCTCAAGCAATGATGATGTATGATCCTTAGACCTGAGATCAGTATGGTTCCCTACATGTGTAATAGCACTCTTAGGGGTTGCCAAATGTCGTCAGAATCGGGTAGTTATAAAGGTAACTTTCGGGTATGCTATGAAACATGCGGAGGGATGTGACTGGTCGGATATAGGATTTGCCCCTCCTAACATAACGGGAGAGATGTCTCTGGGCCCCTCGAAGTGGTCGGATAAAGAAAGTGCATGGCCATGCCACTAGTAGTCGAAGTGTTCGACCACATAAGGTTATCCGACAACTCGATCGAGAAAGTATTGAACAGTCCATGGATGACACATTATCTCACCTGGAGTTCAAACCAGATATCGTGAGGCAAAAGGAGAATACTAGAGTAAGTCGCTTAGTTCGATCAGATACAGACAAGTCGTATGGTGATACGAGCAAGTCGTAGACTGATTGAACGAAATCACAGAGTGGTCGAAACCTGGTCGTAAGGAGTTGCGAACTGGTCGTGACCGAGTGCAAACTGGTCGATAAAGATAGGACTCAGTCGTAAGTGATGAGGACCTAGTCGTAGATCATATTGCATTAAGGTTCGTCCGATATAATTTGTGTGTATTCGGGAATCGTTATGTCCTGTTAGGGACCGCTACGACTCGTGGTCGGAAAGGATTTCCGAGTCACAACCGATTACACATAAACCTAACGGGTCACACACTTAATGGGATGGAACAAACCAGTACGAATACGATTCGTAAAACGTATTCGGATAGAATCCGACACGGGGCACTATATAAGGAGATGCTTGCGGCTAGTATAAGTGAGATAGACACGTGACTTGTTTCCAGAAAAAAAAACCCTAGCCGCCATCTTCTTGTGAGAGCCTTCCCGTGCGACTTGGTGCTAGCACACCGGTGTACAGTTGTTCCTTCTCTGGACGTGTGGATACCGTAGAGGCGCTACTGCGGTCGCTGTTGCGCTAAGGACGGTCCGCAATCTTCACAAGGAACTGCAAAGGTTGCTGGAGGAGACGATCGACTACAAGGACGTTGGACGATCTTCTACGACCACTACATCGGCGCGTTCTTCGTCGGACTAGGCTGCTCCGACTTTACTTCCGTTGCACTGCGCGTCTGGTGGTAATGATCTGTGATCATCTATCTTGCTTGGTATCCTGGTCTACGTGGTAGAAATTTTTGAATTGTTGCTAGCGTAGCCTACCCGTATCCCTACAACTTCTTGAACGCACATGTACACCTTCATCTTGATTGTCCATACTGCATAATTGCTCTTCGTTAGCATCGGATAATACGGCGAGACAGCAGAACTGTCCTTCGCCATCGCACCCGACGTCGCCTCGTCACCGATGACACCACTACCCGGAGAGCGCGTTATGATCTTAGGCATACACGGATCACGAACTCAGACTCTGATACCAATTGTTGGCCCAAACCAAAGATGAACACAGGCGAACACAAGAACGCAAAAAAAAAATTGTGCCATCGGAACAACAACAACTTTTCTCATTTTTTTTCTTCTTCTCTATTGCTCTTATTCACAAAATCTGATTACAGAGGTACCCTTTTACGTAAACAAATTCTACGTAAAATCTAGATATACCATTTGCTCTTATTCACAAATTCTACAACAGGAACGACCATGATGGAACTTTGCAAATTAATCAGCCAGGTCCTGCACATACAAGACATGTGGTAGTACGATGTGGCTTAACAAGATGCGGCTCGAAGACCGGTCCTTAATCGACAGGCAACAACCAACAGAACCACGGGCCTCAACCTACCAGCTTGAGCGTGCATAAACTCGCACCCACGGACAACCATTTCGCCCATATCCAAACCATCATTTTATTTCATTTTCCAAAGTCATTTATAAAACTCCCATGACACACCAATGCCAAGGGTACAATTTAAACAATAGTTGATTTTTGGCTGAAATTCCCCAAATGAAACATATTTGGTCTATAAGCATGGCTAAGCACAATATTTTCCAAAATGATCCCAGTTCATACTATCGTATCAACCAGGTTTGAACTAGGGTGACAACATGTTTGATTCAATTATCAAAATTGGCCATACAAAGGATTTTAGGCATAACTATAAATTTAAAACAGGAATTTAAATTACTGAATATAAATAAGCATACAGTAATAATTTAAAACAGAATTTAAATAATTTGAAATAATGGAATCGATATGATCAAGAGTGTAACTTGCCTTGCTGACGAGGTGATGTTGTTTTCCTTAACAAGTCACCTAGTACTCACAAACACTTTCTCCAGGTAGTCCAAGTATACAATCACGATGATCATACAGTCAAAATCAATCCTCTTATGTGCTCTTCAAACGGCGTCGAAATCTGACTCTTCGAAGTCGTCAAAATCTAATCGTGAAATAAGCCAAATTCAAAAAAAAATTCAAATAGCAATTCTATTGAACTCTAAATTAAATAATTTTGGTTTAGTTAGCTAGATCTTAATTTTATACAAATTTTGAAATTTGAATCGATGAAATCGGAGTTCGGATGCAAAAGATATGAGCTCTGGAAGATAAAATTACATGAAATGATAGAATTAGGGTTTTTCAGAATTATTGGAATTATTTTTCTAAAGGAAAAAGGCTTTATTGCGCATGATGACGTCATCATAGCTTTTTCAGCCGAAAAGAAATTTGGTTTTCTAATTTCAGAAAAGGAGATAAATCAAAATAGCTTCTAGAAAATAGCAAATAAAATCCAAAAATTCTGAAAAAATTCACAGAAATTCCCAAAGTTATTTTGGACTTAATAAAATTATTTTCAACTTAAAGTTGGCTTTTAATTTTTGCAAATAAAATGTTTTTGATTTTAATATATTTAGGAAAAGCTTTTAAAATTCCAAAAAATTCCAGAAATTAATTAAAAATTTTATTTTCTAATTTAAATCCAATAAAATCCCAAAAAAACTCAATAAATTTTATTTTTGACTTTTAAAATTTAAGAATTTCAAGAAAAGCAATTAAACTCTTTTAAATTTTTCAGAAATTCCAACAAAATCATAACTTTATTTATTTTATTCCTGTAACATAACCTTGGGATGTTACAATAGCATTCTTTGTCAACAAGGTATGGCAATATCTTCATGCTCCAACAACTTGTCATTTGACGGCAGCCAAGAGAATTCTCATATACCTCAAGCATACGAGGCACTGTTGGCCCAAACCGAAGACGAACACACGCGAACATAAGAACACAAAAAAAGTGCCATCGGAACAACAATAGCTTTTTAGATTTTCTGCTTCTTCTATATTGCTCTTGTTCACAAAATCTGATTACAGATGTGCCCTTTTATTAAGAACAAACGACTATTCGTATCCGAAAAGGATTCTACGTATCCTGAAGGGATACCACACAAACTTTAGTATGCATAATTAATACTAGTTAAATACTGTAGGACTACGTAAGCAAACTCTATGTAAAATCTAGATATATCATATGCACAAAGATTATTAACAAATCACTCCTTAATCTTTGTGCATTTACTTATTAAGGCAATCGGTCTCAACTACGACTTGTCCAACTGTTACTCAATATAGAACGGTGAACACATCTCCTTAATGTCCCGGACTCAACTCAACGGACTCGACACAGCATCAGAGTAACGCCGGTTCGTCTTCAGCATCAGCCTCAATTAAGTGTGCATTCGCTTTCTCCTTCCTCGGCTTATGGTATTCGGAAGCGAAGTGCTCGTAGTCCTGACAATTGTAGCATCACACCTTTGTCTTGTCGAATTTTTGATTCTTGCGGCCTCGGCCACCATCGCCGTTAGAGCCGCGGAAGGAGCCCTCGCCTTTGCCTTTCGACGATCGGGCCTCCCACTCGGCGTAAGTTAATAGCAGGTGCTCATCTTCGCTGCTGCCAAATCTTCGGATCCGTGCACCTTCAATCGGTCGATCACCTCCTCAACCGTCATCACCTTGAGGTCGTCGAACTACTCAATGATAGAGATGATTTGCAAAAACTTTCTAGGGACTGCCCAAAGAAACTTTCTCACAATATAGCTCTCTCCCATCTTGTCCCCCAAGACTCGAATCTAGTTGATAATGGTCGTCAACCTCATGGCGAAGTCGTTGATCAACTTTGTCTCTTTTATGCGTATCCCCTCGAACTCGCTCTTGAGGATCTACACTCGCGCTTCCTTGACACGATCGGCGCCAAGATGCATCGTTTTCAACGCCTCCCACGCAGCTTTGGTTGTCTCCTTTTTGGCCAATAGGAAAAGTGTTTCCTCCGGAATGCCTCCATAGATGGCTGCCAAGGCCATCTGATCCTTGCGCACAACGATGTTTCCATCCTCGATCACATCCCACACTTCTTGAGTGCACATGTACACCTTCATCTTGATTGTCCATACTGCATAATTGCTCTTCGTTAGCATCGGATAATACGGCGAGACAGCAGAACTGTCCTTCGCCATCGCACCTGACGTCGCCTCGTCACCGGTGACACCACTACCCGGAGAGCGCGTTATGATCTTAGGCATACACGGATCACGAACTCAGACTCTGATACCAATTGTTGGCCCAAACCAAAGATGAACACACGCGAACACAAGAAAAAAAAAAAAAAAAATTGTGCCATCGGAACAATAACAACTTTTCGATTTTTTTTTTCTTCTTCTCTATTGCTCTTATTCACAAAATCTGATTACAGAGGTGCCCTTTTACGTAAACAAATTCTACGTAAAATCTAGATATACCATATGCACAAAAATTACTAACAGGGACATGGGACTGATGATCCACAAGTCAAGATCAACCATGGTGAGTGCCTTCTCCGACACAAATTGGGCAGACTGCCTAGATGACCATCGATCCACAGGTGGATTTGTAGTATTTCTACGTACAAACCTCATATCATGGAGTGCTAGAAAGCAAGACGACGTCTCACGGTCGAGCACGAAGGCCGAGTATAAGGCGCTGGCAAACGCCACAGCTGAGATTGTGTGGGTTCAATCGATGCTGGCAGAGCTTGGAGTATATCAGCCTAGAGCACCATGCTTGTGGTGCGATAATCTTGGTGTGACGTACTTAACATCAAATTCAGTATTCCACGCCTGCACAAAGCATATATAAATCGATTTCCATTTTGTCAGAAAAAGGGTGGCAATGAAGGCATTGGAGGTGAGGCTCGTATCTTCACAAGATCAAGCAGCTGATGTATTCACCAAGCCACTGCCAGTTCGTCAGCTCATAGAAATATGTCGCAATCTCAACCTGATCTGAATCGGCTGTGATTGAAGGGAGCTGTTGGAAGACCTATCCTGCCGGCAATTTTATCGACATGATCAAACGTGCATTGTAACGTTGTCACGTTTTATAAGTTTTCTGTTTTATGTTGTTAAGTGTGGCCGCATTATATGCCACACGCTACCAGGTCATGGCGCATTAGGCGCTTGACCATAACAAACACAGGGTGCAGTCTAAACGTGTGGGACTACTCTCTATGCCCTTCCTAATTTACTGCTTCCAATTGCAATCCTGACATACGGATCAGCTGCAGGCCGCCAACATCTTCTTCGGCAGCACCAGCTTCGCAGTTTTGAAGGTTTGAATACAAGACCCCTTCTTCTAGGCAAAGAACCTTATCAACACATGCACGCATGTGCTTAGACATGGTTTCAAATTTATTTTATATTAGGCAAATTTAATCAAAAACTGATTTTTTTAGCCGGTTTGGATTTCTAATGGGGGTGGTAAGACTGGTAAAACCGATTTTCGGCCGGTTTTTGAACTGTGCCATGGGCCGCCACCTCGACCCGCTCTTCGAGATCCCCCGGGCTCTATCTTCTCAATTTCCTTCCTGTTGGGAATTTTGTGTAGAATGAGACTTGAATCACGCTTTCCTAAAGCGATTATTTGCACCATGTCAAAATGCTTCTAGGGTCTACTGCAAATAAGCTAGTAGGATAAGATAAATCTGAACGAAGTTTGCACTAAAGCAAAGTGAAAACTCGTTGTGAACAGAATCTGAGTGTGGGATTGAAAATGCTAAGGGTTTCTCTTTATATAGAGTTTTAAATGATAAGAAATGAAGAGACGATTTCTCGAAACGAAAACACATGACTCTTCAAATACACCATCTCAATTTTTCTGATAAAAAACAATTGCCCAAGCAAATTGCTAATTGCCCACGTGTCCCTAAGTGCCATAAGCACGTCAATGAAAGGCGTCTAAAAGGCACCAATAGAGCCACACAGCCCACGCCCCGCACACGCGCGCACGCGAGTGGTGGAAATATAAATGACAATTTCAGCACTAACTCCACCTAGGCTCAATTCTTCTCAAAGCTCATATGGAAGGTAGCTATTTAAGTTGATCAAGCTCTTCATAGACTTTCCATATGGGACTAAACTTGTTGTTTTAAAAACAACTTCCAACAATCCCCCATTTGTTTTAAAATAAACAAGTTCATACACAATAATAAAAGAATATTAATACAGTTAGGTATCTTTCAATTTGAACCTAACCTTAGTAAATAAACAACAAAGTTTTGATGAAATTAAAGGTAGCATAAAATCTTTGAACCAATTATTCCTTATATCAAAACCGATCATATATTACACATATTCTTTACAACATTCTGCCCACAAAAAAACACACTTAGCACTATTAATGGCCATGTGCTCATCCTATATTGATGAAAAATTATGAGAGAAACTCTACTCTCATTTAGAGATGTCACCATCTCATTTTTCATATAGGTGAAATTCTTCCAATATCTCTGTTACTTACAGATACTTGTCCTCAACGACTAGATCTCATTAAGAGTAAAATACTCAACCCTCAAACAGTAACATCCAACATTTCACAATTATATAAATGTTAAACCATCCACGTCACAACTTGTTGTTACCCTTTGAACCAAAAAACTAGTCAATCACTAGTGTTAGGTTGGGTTGCCATTGTTAATGGATTTATTATTGAGTTTAAGTCTCATTCCTAAGGAAGTCTTCTTTACCAAGTCTCTTGTGAGAGGTTTAGTAAAGGGATCAATAAGGTTAACATTTATTCTCATAAATAATAAAGAAATTATTACATCCATGATTAATTTCCTTACATAGTCATGTCTAAGACTCATATGTCTAGACTTACCATTGTACACTTCACTGTACGCCTTAGCTAAAGTAGTCTGGCTATCACAATGTATTGACAGTGCCGATACATTTTCACATGCTAGTGGAATTTCTAAAAGAAGATCCCTTAACCATTCAGCTTCTTGTCCTGCCGAAGCAAGAGCCACAAATTCAGATTCTATAGTGGAATGAGTAATACAAGTTTGTTTCTTGGAATGCCAAGAAATAGCCCTACCAGCCAATGTAAATACCCATCCTGTTGTAGATTTGCTATTCCCAACACTTGATATCCAACTTACGTCATAATATCATTCTAAGGCAACAAGAAATCTTGTATAATTTAGACTTAAATCTTCGATTTTCCTTAGATATCCAAAGACTCTCAATTGCTTTCCAATGCTCAACACTGGGGTTGCTAGTAAATCTGCTTAATTTACTAACTACATATGATATATCTGGTCTTGTACATTGCATCAAGTACATCAAACAACCAATAGCACTCGCATATTCAAGCTGAGTCACTGCTCTTCCTCCATTCTTTTCAAGTTTTACACTTGAATCAAATGGGGTTTTTACTTCTTTAAAGTTTAGATGTTTAAACTTGTCAAGAATTTTCTCCACGTAATGAGATTGACTAAGTTCAAAACCCCCACTATTTTGTTTTACTTTAATGCCCAAAATAATGTCCACTTTTCCAAGATCTTTCATTTTGAAAAAAGAAATTAGAAATATCTTTATTTCTATTATGCCTTTGGCATCATTGCTAATGATCGACATATCATGAACATAAAGGCAAACAAAAATCACAGTGTTAAACACAACTTTACAGTATAAACATTTATTAGAAATGTTATGAATAAATTCGTTTGAAAGTATGTCTGATTCAAATTTTTCATGCCACTTCTTAGACGCTTGTTTTAGTCCATATAATGACTTAACAAGTCTGCATAATTTTTATTTATTTCCAAGTAGAACAGAACCTTCTGGTTGTTCCATGTAAATCTCCTCATCGAGATCTCCATTTAGAAATATTGTGTTTGACATCCATCTGATGAACATGTAAGTTATGCAACGAAGCAAGGGCGAATAATATTCTTATTGTAGTTATTCTTGCTACCAGTGTATAAGTGTCAAAATAGTCAATTCCTTCTCTTTGCTGAAAACCTTTGGCTACTAATCTAGCCTTGTAAGTATTTAGTGTACCATCCGCGTGATACTTTCTCCTAAATACCCACTTGGATCAAATTGTTTTAGATCCTTGTGGTAAATCGACAAGTTTCCAACTTTGGTTAGATATTATATAATCTATTTCATCTTGAATGGCTTCTTTCCAGAAAACTGACTCTCTAAAATTCACTACTTCTTTATAAGTACTAGGATCATCTTCCACTTGAAGAATAAGGTACCTTTCGAATAAATTTCTCTCTATTTCCTTCAACCAGAAATAAGGAAATATGCTGAGAATCTATTTCATTCGGTCCTAAACTTTAGCCTTACGAGCACGTTTGCTCTTTCAAACCTCAAGTTGTTGCTCAATAATTTTTGAAGAATTCCCCTCTTGAGAGTTGTTGAAATTTTGTTATTGTTAAGGTTTCGAGAATTTTTACTGTAATGGTTAAATTCTAAAAAAAAACTCTATATCTCTAGATTCAACAATTACATTGGGCTCTAGGTTTAAAGGCCTATAAGCTTTGCTGTTTGCGGCATAATTAACCTACAAAAGCACTCTTTAATCCTCTAGGACCCAACTTGATCCTTGTAAGATCAAGGTTCTTGTAGTAAGCAAGACACCCCAAACTTTAAAATACCCAATTACAGGTTTTCTTCCTTTCCATATCTCATATGAAGAAACTTGACTTTTCTTTAGAGAAATTCTATTTAGAATATGAGAAGCAGTAAGTAATGCTTCACCCCAAAGTCTAAAAGATAACTCTGAATGCATCAACATAGCATTTATCATCTCAAGAAAAGTTCTATTTTTACGTTCTACCAAACCATTTTGTTGTGGTGTTCTTGGACCAGAACTTTGGTGTTTAATACCATTCTCTTCACAGAATACATCAAATATATTTCCAAAATATTATCCACCGCTGTCACTTCTTAGGATTTTATTTTTTTCAACCTAATTGATTTTCCACTTCTGTTTTGTAAACTTTGAAAACACCAAAAACATTGTCTTTATGTTTCAACAAATAAACATAAGTATATCTAGAGCAATCATCAATAAAGGTAATGAAGACATGATATTAACAAGTTCAACGAGACATTATATTCACATCCGCGCAACATCATGTTTATAATTTATCATTACAAACACTTGTAGCATAAAGTGCGATAACATTACATACACATTGTTCTCAATGTCCTAAATGCATTCCTTCCCACTCACGAAGGAACTTCGTACTCGTGCGACGTCCTAGCATAGGCGTGTCGTCATGGTATGTACCTCGACGTATAATAGCATCCATTATGAAGTTGCAAATGTCCCGACGAGCTCCGGGAGGCTATCATCGTTGAGTGGTTTTCTACAAATTCCTATCTCATCTTTCCACTACAAGACAATTTTAAGTTTAGTATTTCATAACATATGCGTGTGTTATACGGCACGAGTGAATTAGTTATAACATACCATAAAGGGTGTCTCCAGAGGCACCGGTGACACTCATGTAAGTGCATACGTAATATCCACAGTGCAAACTCCCGGCTTCGCCAGGCATCGTGAGTTTCGCATATAAAACGTCAATGCTTGTGGCGGCAACGTAATGGAAGTACTAAAGTAAGTTGCACTTACCGGCCATCTTGTTTTGACATATAGGTCACCCTTCCTCTCGGATCATGCACCCTTTGAGTTTGTTGACGTAGTACACAGACGCTCTGCTCGAATGAATTTAACAAAAGCAAGTTAGTTAGTATTGAAAAGTCAAAAGTCGATGAGGATGGTTGATAAGTATACGTGTTAAGAATGCTTATGAAATCTTTGTAAAGCGACTCGTCATAATCAAGTGGATCCATGACCCACGCCATGCCTAGCTTGAGGTCGACGACTACACAAATCCAATGCTCATTGCATGAATTTAATCATAGGAATAGATAAGCTCGTTTGGATCGAACAAAATAATATGGCTCATTAAAGATTGAAGGATATAGTTAAACTTACTTGAAGTTGTAGGGTAGAAATATATAGGATTTGTCTTGCATTCGAGAAAGCTCTTGAAATATACGCGCAACCTTATAGCACTCCTTCCTAATTTTTCATTCCGTATTTTATCTTTCTCCTCAACGGTCTCTCCACGGGCCACTCCTTGTGGTCCAGTCCCCACTTGTCGGGAAATTAAACCTCGTCTGGGCTATTAATTGAGGTCCAAGTACCTGCTTGGTCTTTGCTAGGAAGTTTACTTGAAATGTGCACTTGCATTCTACAAATCATAGCGGGTTAGTTAGTTATAACAAAATCTAAAGATTACAATCATATCAATGCAATAGGACTAGGACTTACAGGCACCACGCAAATGAGATTGGTTTCCATTTCTCCGAGGCGAAAGATAGTATGGATGTCATCAAAGTCAAAGGCAATTTGTCCTTTGGGCCTCCAAATGTCATGGGTGGGAACCTTGCCTCTATGAGATGTACCTTCGTCGGGATAGCACGCAAGTACCAATCATGAAACTTTTCATTCCAATTGGTAGGTACTTGGATCACCCGATTTGGAAGGAAACACTTGCCTCTTTCATATTTTTGCGGGCAATTCTTTGACCATGTGATGCATTCAACATTTACGTACTTGCAAGTAACCTGGTTGGTTTTGGTTGGTGCCCGCTTGCACTTGTTTCCGTTCTTTGGTGACGGCCTTCTCGAGATCTTGGCGCTTGGTTCTCGGCTTGAACATATCATGGCCATACCACCTTTCCACCCCACGACATCATCGCCGGCACATAGTCTGGCCTTATCTTGATTGGATGCTTTTTTCGAATTTCTGCTGCCGTGGGCACCTTCGGTGCATCAACTTGTTTCGCATGCTCTTCATAGATCCAATTTATTTAAACCCATATTCTATCATATGAAGGAAACATAGTTCGAAAAAGACGAATAAACAAGTTTGCTTAAGACTTATTTTTTTTTATTGAATTTCCATCCTTAATAGAGGACTTGAGATGGTCGATCTTGAAATGAGAAACGAAGGATCGACCCTTCTCCAACAAATAAACTATCAACCGCAAAAAAGTTTAATTAATTTAATCACTATATTAGAATTAGACATGTGCCCCTAAGTGTCATAAGTGCGTCAATGAAAGGCATCTAAAAGGTGCCAATGGCGCCACATAGCCCACGCCCCGCGCGCACGTGTGTGGTGAAAATATAAATGGCAATTTCAGCATATTGGACACTAGCTCCACCTAGATCTAATTCTTCTCAAAGCCTATATGGAAGGTAGCTATTTAAGTTGATCAAGCTCTTCATAAACTTTTCATGTGGGACTAAATTTCTTGTTTTAAACACAACTTCCAACACTTCCTCGCCCTCACCCTCTTCATCCCCGTCTACGACCGCTTCCTCGTACCCGCGCGCGCATGCTCTCCGGGGTGGGCGGTGGCATCATCAGCTGCTGGAGGCGGGGAGAGGGCGTGATCGCCCCATGTCGATGGTGGTTGCCGCGGTGGCGATGGGTGTCGCCGAGGCCTTCAATGCGGTGGGCGGTCGAGCTCTACAACAAGCGATTCGGAGCACATGCGGCGTTGGCGGGCTCCTCTTCTACCACTACTACTGAGAGCCATTGTAGGGCGGTGGTGAGCCTGTGAGGCGGCTCGGCCACCGCCCTACCCAACCGTCGCCACAAATCGAGATTTGTAGGGCGATTCTCAACCACCTACAAATCTTATTTGTAGAGGCGGTTGGTGTCTAGAGCGCCCTACAAATCAGATTGTAGGCGGGTGGATTACAAGCCGCCTCTACAAATTAGATTTGTAAGGCGGCTTAGATGACCGACCGCCTCTGTAATTTTCTGTGGGCGGCTTGCAACTTCACACCGCCCTACAATCTGCTTTTCCGCCAAAAATTCAAATTCTCAAACCAGGTATATATATCAAACCATGCATGATATTAACAAGTTCAACGAGACATTATATTCACATCTGCGCAACATCATGTTTATAATTTATCATTACAAACACTTGTAGCATAAAGTGTGATAACATTACATACACATTGTTCTCAATGTCCTAAATGCATTCCTTCCCACTCACGAAGGAACTCGTACTCGAGGCGACGTCCTAGCATAGGCGTGTCGTCATGGTATGTACCTCGATGTGTATAATAGCATCAATTATGAAGTTGCAAATGTCCCCGACGAGCTCCAGGAGGCTATCATCGTTGAGTGGTTTTCTACAAATTCCTATCTCATCTTTCCACTACAAGACAATTTTAAGTTTAGTATTTCATAACATATGCGTGTGTTATACGGCGAGTGAATTAGTTATAACATACCATAAAGGGTGTCTCGTAGGCACCGGTGACACTCATGTAAGTGCATACGTAATATCCACAGTGCAAACTCCCGGGCTTACGCTTGGCCTTGTGAGTTTCGCATATAAAACGTCAATGCTTGTGGCGGCAGCGTAATGGAAGTACTAAAGTAAGTTGCACTTACCGCCATCTTGTTTTGACATATAGGTCACCCTTCCTCTCGGATCATGCACCCTTTGAGTTTGTTGGCGTAGTACACATGCGCTCTGCTCGAATGAATTTAACAAAAGCAAGTTAGTTAGTATTGAAAAGTCAAAAGCGATGAGGATGGTTGATAAGTATACGTCTTAAGAATGCTTATGAAATCTTTGTAAAGCGACTCGTCATAATAAAGTGGATCCATGACCCACGCCATGCCTAGCTTGAGGTCGATGACTACACAAATCCAATGCTCATTGCATGAATTTAATCATAGGAATAGATAAGCTCGTTTGGATCGAACAAAATAATATGGCTCATTAAAGATTGAAGGATATAGTTAAACTTACTTGAAGTTGTAGGGTAGAAATATATAGGATTTGTCTTGCATTCGGAGAAAGCTCTTGAAATATACGCGCAACCTTATAGCACTCCTTCCTAATTTTTCATTCGTATTTTATCTTTCTCCTCAACGGTCTCTCCACGGGCGCTCCTTGTGGTCCAATCCCCACTTCTTTGGGAAATTAAACCTCGTCTGGGCTATTAATTGAGGTCCAAGTACCTGCTTGGTCTTTGCTAGGAAGTTTACTTTAAATGTGCACTTGCATTCTACAAATCATAGCGCGGGTTAGTTAGTTATAACAAAATCTAAAGATTACAATCATATCAATGCAATAGGACTAGGACTTACAGGCACCACACACGCGAATGAGATTGGTTTCCATTTCTCGAGGCGAAAGATAGTATGGATGTCATCAAAGTCAAAGGCAATTTGTCCTTTTGGGCCTCCAAATGTCATGGGCGGGAACCTTGCCTCTATGAGATGTACCTTCGTCGAGATAGCACGCAAGTACCAATCATGAAACCTTTTCATTCCAATTGGTAGGTACTGGATCACCCGATTTGGAAGGAAACACTTGCCTCTTTCATATTTTTGCGGGCAATTCTTTGACCATGTGATGCATTCAACATTTACGTACTTGCAAGTAACCTGGTTGGTTTTGGTTGGTGCCTGCCCTTGCACTTGTTTCCGTTTGCTGGTGACGGCCTTCTCAGATCTTGGCGCTTGGTTCTCGGCTTGAACATATCATGGCCATACCACCTTTCCACCCCACGACATCATCGCCGGCACATAAGTGGCCTTATCTTGATTGGATGCTTTTTTAATTACGGCTCGCCGTGGGCACCTTCGGTGCATCAACTTGTTCGCATGCTCTTCATGCTTTGTTGTGCGCCTCTTGTTGTTCATGTGTCGGCTCTACACATCCTCCGGAGGCGGTGAAGGCGGTGGCATATCATGAGGCACGTCATCGCGAGGTGGCGGTGTCTACATCTCGAGCAATTGTTGGTCATGATGTGGTGTGCGTATCTCCCTCCTCAACTCCTCCAAGCGTAGCGGTGTATGCGCACGAGCGATGTAATCGTAGTCAATATGATGTCTCGCTTGTGCGGAGGACGGCGGTTCACTACTTCTCCGAGTATTTGGAGTCCTCTCGAGTTGGAAAGTCTATCCTCCACTTGGGTGAATTCGGGCTTCACGGTGCGAATCTCGACCCTAGTGTAGTCGGCGGGATCCGATTAGTGTGATAAGTGCCTCACGGAGGATGTGCCTCACCGTTGCCACCTCAATCATATTTGATTGCTCGCCCATGAGAACAACCAAAGTGCAAGGAGTAGGTTCCGTATGCGATCGACGGCGGTTGTGGCTGCAGTGGAACCGTGTCCAATCTTACCATCACCCACCTTGCGTTCATCATCCCACCATGTCATGAGTGAAGCTTCCTTAGGGTTTAGGAACATACGCCTCAAGCGATCGACGATCGGTAGGTACCACATTACTAAGGCGAGGATTCTTCTGCGCTTTGCATCGATGCCTAATGGAGTGTCCTCTTTGGGTTGAGAATCTTGTACCACCTTTTCCCACCTTTCTTCCTCTTCTTCCTGTGAAGGCTTCTTCCCGTTGTAAAGGTCATTGTTCTTGTAACGACTAGTGCCACACCGGGGCATTTATCTAGTGACTTGAGCGTATCGCCACGGTAAAGGATACAATGGTTCGGGCATGCATGGATTTTTCAACCCCATTGTCAATGGACTTATAACCTTCTTCGCCCGTATGTGTTGGCGGGGCGAGTTTGGTGTGGCGGCAACCAAGGCAGAGACGCAATGAGATCATTGAAACTACGATCGACCCGGTAGTACTTAGCCTTCGGGATGAGTAGCTCAAGCACAAAACGTAGCAGCGTCGGTGTGTCGGACAACCCTTTTCAACACCATACAAAGTCTCCTTGAGGCTTTTAACCCTTTCCAAATTTTCTAGACCTTTGGGCTCTTTAGTGAAATCTACGGTCCAATGGCGAAGCATTTCCTCCAAATAATCACCGTCATCTTCATCCCCAACACGTCCTCCGCCATCATTGCCACGGCCGTCGTTATGACCACCACTACCTTCTTCTTCACGGTCTATTTCGCATCATATTCAGCTACATATTGGTCCATGCAATCTAGGTAATCGTCGTCGTCTTCTTACGGATCAACGTTGTTAATAACCGCTTCACCATGATGATTCCAAAGCGTGTAGTCTTTAACAAATCCTCGCATAATCAAGTGTGATCTAATGATAGTCACATCTTTCCATGCGAGATAGTTCTTCAATCGCTACGGACAAAGAATTTCACCACTATTATTGCTCGACATTGCATGGCTCTCTGCGGCTTGAAGAAATTTATCCACTTCATCACGGAAACTTGGCTCCCACCTTTGTTTACCATACATCCAAGAGTTCCTGTCGTCCATCTTTATTTCAATATAGAAAACAAAGATAAGAATTAATAGGACTAATTAATACTTCACAAATTAATTATTACTTCAAAAAATATACATAGGAATTTTATGGAAGGATATTCTAAATTCGATTAATAATTCTAAATGTATGGTGCAATGTAAATAGCAATTGTAAATATATTCCACTAAATTAATAACAATGTAATTAGTAAAAAAAAACAAACCCTAGTTCTAGGTATCTAGATCTAGATGTAGCTCAAACATCCATAAAACTAATTAATAGTCCACTAAAATCAAGGAAGAATGACTAAATAAGGGTATGACATTATTCCCATAACTAATTTAGCCTAGCATATTCAAAATTTTAGCCTCATTTGCTCCATAAATTACTCAAACACCATAGAAGAGAAAATCAAAACTCTAATTAAGCAATAACCCACCATTAAAACTTCAAAAGATGTATGGAAAACCATTTTCTTACCTCCAACAACCTCTCCACCAAAGGAATTTAACTCAAAACCTTCCCCTCAAAATAGCAATTTTGGGAGGTGCCCAAGGCCTCCCTTCCTTCCTCTCGGGTTGCCTTTGTGCGGCTCGAGGAGAAAGAAGGGCCTAGGCATTATATCTTTGGTCGATTTGTAGGGGCGGTGGTTATCCGGCCGCCCTACAAATGAACCGATGAGGACGGTTGGGACGGCCGCCTCTACAAATCAAGCGATGAGGCGGTTGGTATTTCCGGCCGCCCTACAAATCTAACCATTTGTAGGGGCGGTTGGTGATACCAGCCGCCTCTGCTGAACCATTTGTAGAGGCGGTTGGTATAGCTGGACCGAGCTCAGCCACTGTAGGGGCGCTTGGTAAGTGAGCCGTCCCTACTGTGAAAAAGGTGGTGTTGCTACAAATCATTTTTGTAGTAGTGTACTGCAGCCTGGCCGGCTCCAGCTACCTCAGCACCGCCGTCGTCAGCGTCACCAAAAAGCTCACCGGCTCCGGCATCGGCACCGGCTGGCTAACTGACAGCATAAACGATGCTAGGGTGGACTACTACTTTTACGTCATTGCCGTCGTGGGGCTCCTCAACCTCTTCTACTTTCTTGTCTGCTCCCGCTACTAGCGTTACAAGGGCTAATGCTACTAGTACTGCTACTACTCATGGTGAGCAAGATGTTACAAATTCAAAAATGGACGATGCACCCGCAAAGCAAACTGATCATCTGGCGTGATAAAGAAAAAGGAAGAAGTCCATTCAATTCCCTCAAGTATTGATATATGGACACCTAACCCTTGTATTAAAAAATTGGATCTTTGACACCCTAAAGTTGCAAAACCGGACAACTAACCTCCTGAGGTGGTTTCGTATGGTGGTTTTGCACACGTGGCGTCCGTTCGGCCCGGTTTGGCCAGGTCAGCCGCTGACTTGTTAGGTGAGCTGGCTTCCCCTCCGGCCTCCAAGGCATTGCCAGCTTCTTCAACTGGTACTACATCACCTTCAACATTGCCATGATGCTCTCCGCCACCCTCATCATCTGCGTGTGCCTCTGGACTGCACACGGCACCGAGCCCGGCGGACAGCCTCAGCCTCAAGCTGGACTGGATGGACGGGCGCCCACTCCAGTATCCCACGAACGACGGCGCGGCGTCGGTCGAGAAGGGGAAGCTCAACGCTATCGCGGAGGCGACCGCGTGCTCGCGCTCAACACCGTCTACCCGCTGCCACTGCTCCTCAACATGTTGGACAAGTTCCCCAAGGCCGTCGAGCCCACCCAGTGGTGGCGAAGAACGCCGCTCATCGAGCATCGTCACGGTGCTCAAGGCCAAGGCGGCGAGAATATGTGTCGATGGGCAGGCGGCGCTGAAGCTCAACAGGGGCCTCGCCATGGCAGGCCCAACGCTGGCCGGCACAGCCACTCTTGCCGCGGCGTTCATCGGCTCCGACGAGGCGGAGACATGGGTGTCAGGCACGACGTTCATCGGCTCCACGAGACCACGACCATCTCCCCTACCAGTGCGCCTCGACCTCCACCGAAGCCGATGAAATCATAAAGTGAACCATAAGCATCAGTCAAATGAAATCAATACTCTCATCTAGAAGTAAATCAACAGATGGGAGAAATAAGGGAAGTAGAACAGCAAGGCGCCAGCCGAGCGAGCCAGGCGAGCGGCCGGCACACTTGGGGGTCGGCGCAAGGAGGGCCGAGCCGAGTTGAGGAGCGCGCGTAGGCGGCGACGGGCCGACGACACTAGGGGATCGAACTGGGCGGCAGCGCCAAGAGTGGAGGGAGAGAGATGACGTGAAGTAAGAAATGAATTAGGAGAGAAGAAGATGAGGTAAAGCGGACGGCGTCGAAGGGATCTCTGTCGAGGGAGTGAAGGGACAAAGGAGAGAGAAAATGCTCTAATTGCTCTTGGCTCACTTACAGGTGGGCCCAAGTGCTAAAGAACCCAGTTCACCTAGCCGACCTGGCGAAAACAGGCCACCCGAACGCCACATCAGTAATACCATTACACAAAACAGCCAGAGTGGGTAGATTGTCTAATTTTACAACTTTAAGGTGTCAAAGGACCAATTTTTAAGTTCATGAGGGTTAGATGTTCGCATATCGATACTTGAAAGGGTAGAATAGATTTCTTCCAAAGAAAAAAGGGCCCTCTTTCAGTTTGGGGCCGGGTACGTATATACATTACATAGAGCTAGCAATACACATATGATCTGCATGCTCAATTCATTGAATTAATTGCCTTACTGCAATGTAATGTAGTACCTATTCCTATCTACCCTACGACAGTATGGATGACGATGCGTCTTGCATTTACCCGACTAGCTAGTCTAGTGGTTCACCAGCTCGAACGGAAAATAATTCTATAGGACCTGGTCCATAACTTAATTGATGTGGACCAATTTTATCATATGACATGTGTCCTTTTACGAATCTCAAAGCGCACAGCCTTATAAATCACTTATGCGAATTTTCACGAATTGAATACTGAAGACTATTACGTCACGCTTTGAGATTCGCGAAAGGACACGTGTCATGCAGTGGAGTTGGTCTACATCAATGGAGTTGTGGACCAGGTCCTATAAAATTATTTTCCTAGAAGCAGTCCGAGCACGGAAAATAATCTTATAGGATCTGGTCCACAACTCCATTGATGTGGATCAACTCCACTACTCCTACGTTTGGTTTCCGCTCGGTCCTACGGCTGGGCTCACTTATTACTTGTGTGCCTTTACTTCAATCCAATCAGTGATCAGTTGTTGACTGAATGGCCCAGCATTAGCAAGCAACATCGTTAGGATATCCGACTACCCGTCCAGGTCCAGCAATGTATACGAGCTATGTATATAATATGACCTAACAGTAACAGAACCAAACTATACAATCAAAGTCTCTCCAAGGGGGGAAACACTGTTCAGTTCAATCACCTCTAGCACTGAAAAAAAAACAGATCATATTCTCAATGACCTAGTTAATTACGGGCCAAGTAACACGCACACAGGAAATTTAAGAAAAGAAGCAACGTTCGCCTCACTCTGTTCAGATAGACACATAGTTCAGTACACAAACCTCCAAATTGAAATATCCCCGGAGAGATGCAAATGATTTTGGAAGGAACAACCATAACAAAGGCGGAGACAGGCAAATATACAAATTCAGAGCAAAGGCTGTTCGCAGTGAATCGTACATGAAGCATGATGCATGCCCTTACCTATCACCAAAACATGTTACTGTTAGGCTGGCCAGTCCTTCCTAATCTCAAAGCAATAGCCCATGTCCAAGTAGACTTTCCCATCATCATCCACAAACTGGAAACAAAATTCACGCAAATGCATTACAGCGGTGAGTTACACACTTGAGCAGATGAATCGTATAAGATTGACTGAAATAGCTAATATTAAGGTGCTAGGACTAGGACTAGGCCAGACCAGATTCATTGATTTGGCTCTTGTTTTGATCTCATCATGACTCTTCGAAATTTGTACAAATATAGAAGCACACCTCCTTGTATAAGTTTATGTTGTACCTTTAATTTAGCAGGATACGAACCCCTTGCAAACATACCGCTTGGGGTGTTATCTTCTTCAGCCTCGTAAATGTAAGGCTCCTGCCGAGGACTGAAGGTCCCAAGCATCACCTTCTGATTTTCCACTGCAAAAAGGAATAGGGACTCAACTATTTAGAGATAACACGTAGAGAGGGGGCAAATTGAGCAGCAAATACTACTCCTGTACTACCTGACTAGGATCTTGATCTCAATGGATCATTGCACGATTAATTGAACTCAATGAACAGCAGCCAAACATTACACATTCAACGTAATATGCGCACCTTCTTTTCTCTCTCTGAGAATTATGAACCATGCTGCTACGCACAACATAAGATTGCCTTAAAATCAGTTGATTCATTCCGTATCATGAAATAATCACTCTCTCTCATAAGATCTTGAACTGACAGCACATTTATTGAGCGAAAGATCTTTGATGAAACATAAAAAGCAGGAATACATGACTTCATGGTTCAGATAAGAATTACTAAGAAATATTATCTCATTGTGCAAAGTGGAAAATGGTGATTATGACTAAATGCCTAGAAGTCAATCAGATACAGCGCAAATTCATTGATCAAAGAGGTTGTAGTGCCATGGTGCTTTATATTTATACAAACAATAAAGTGTAAAGAAGACTCAGATCAAAACAAAGATTGCATAGAGCTATTTTCAACTCAGCCATCTCATAAAACCTGTTTCAAACAAAAATCCATTCATTCTCATTTAGGGCAGCTTCAGAGCATAACTGTAGATTTTGGGAACAATTGTGTATTGTCCCACGGGACCCCACACCCTCTATTTATAAAGGCACAAAAGTTCAATTAGGCTCTCACAAGATTATCTCAAATATACTCAACATTCTCTCATAAGATGGACCGAAGATAGCAATCATGCCAATCTTATTACATATTGTAACACTCTTACTAGAACCTGACCCTTTAGTGAAACAGTTAATCAATTGTTCACCAAACATGACATACTCCAGTTTTAGCATCCCACCATTGAGCTGCTTCTTGACGAAGAACCTATCAATCTCAACATGTTTGGTACGGTCATGTTGTGCCAGATTATTAGCAATGTGGATTGCAGATTTATTGTTACAATGCAACACCAAGAGGTTATTCTTTTATACCTGAATAAACCCTTCATCCATATCATTTCACTCACGCTCAATGTTATTGCTCTGTACTTTGCTTTTGTAATAGACCGAGTCACAACCTCCTGCTTCTTGCTCCTCCATGACACAAAGTTACCTTCCACAAAGATGCAATATCTAGAGGTAGACCTCCTATCATCCACGTTGCTCGCCCACTAAGCATCGCAATACCTTTCCATATTCAGGTACTTATTCTTCCTGAACCAAAGACATTTCCCAGAGCTAATCTTCAAATACCTCAGGATTCGATAGACATCATCCATGTGTCCTGTTCTGGGATCATGCATATATCGACTCACCACACTGCATATGAAATATCAGATCTTATATGACAGATAGATGAGACACCCAACAAGCCTTTGGTAAGCCTCCTTATCCAATGGATCTTTCGATAGCACATAGCTTGTGATTCCTATCAATAAACGAAACAATAAGGCGGCACCCAATCATACCCGTTTCTACCAATAGATCAAGAACATACTTCCTCTAGGAGATAATTATACCCTTCAAAAAACGGGCAATCTCAATCCCAACAAAATATCGAAGAGTTCCAAGATCTTTCACCTCAAATGCCTCTCCCAGTCTTTTCTTCACTGACTTGATTTCCTCGGTATCATCTCTAGTGATCACAATATCATCAACATAGATTGTCAATGTCAACATAGATTGTCAATGTGGTGATATGTGACCCTTTAAGCCTGTAAAACACAATATGATCTCCATTGCAATGAAAATAGCACATACTACAGGCTACACGCCAGAAAATATCAAACCACACTCTTGGAGACTGATTCAGATCGTATGAAGACTTCTTGAATTTACACACCTTTCCGTCAATCTGCCTGTTCTCAAAGCCTAGAAGAATCTCCAAGTATACCTCATCTTGTAAATCACCATGTAAAAAATCATTCTTCACATCTAGTTGATGTAAGGGTCATCCAAAGTTAGTTGCATAGGAGATCAACGTTTTCAGTGTGCTCATCTTCGCCACTGGTGCAAAGGTCTCATCATAGTCTATCCCATAGATTTGACTATAACCTTTTGCAACCAACCGTACCTTGTATCTTTATATTTTGCCCTTAGGAGTTTGCTTAATCGTAAACATCCATTTGCATCCCACTGCCCTCTTCCCTATTGTCTTGTCTTTTGAAGTGCACTAAGTTCCTCTTTCATAGCATTCTTCCACTTAGTATCCCGCTTAGCAACTCACGAATCCTTTGGAACAAGCACTGTCTGAAGAGATGCAACAAATGTTTTGTATGTAGGTGAAATATGCATATATGAAATGAAATTTTCAATGTCATGCTCAAAACTACCAAACTGGAGGCTTTCCGGCATTAGCTATAGTAGAGGAATTAGAGGGAACATTACCACTCGCACCAAGGGGAGGCAAGGAATTTGATGGACAGAGACCCGATGAAGGATTTGGGATTGGATCAACTGAAAAGACCGGTTGTTTAGGCTATGGCTGTTCTTGTTACTGCTCCTCTGTCGGTACTCGTTGTTAAGTCGATGACTCAGGTGGTGTCAACTGCTTCTCCCCTGTCTTCCAAAGCGCTTTCACTGATAAATCTTCAATTCTTTTGAGGTTGTCACATCTCTCACACATTCCATTAGACTCAAGCTTGGGCACGGAATTGTCCCCCCACAACAACCTCCTCTCTTCCCATCTCAACCTCTACCCGGCTATCACTCTCTTTGTTCTCCCCCTCTCAACTGTCACCCTCGGTGTTAGGAGAGAACTACTCTAAGAATTGACCAAGATCACCACCACTTGTGTAGTACAACTCAAACTGCTGGAAAGTCACATACCGATATCTATAGCCCTTCTGACTTGATGAATACCCTACAAAGATACACTTCACTGTCTGAGGATCTAGCTTGCGAACCGTTTGCCGATGATCTTGTACAAAGCACACACAGCCAAACACCTTAAGAGAAACCTTAAACTCTCGCTGACACAATAGAAGCTCAGCCGAAGACTTCATCCCAAGTATTCGAGACGGCATGCAATTAACGAGAATGAGATATGTTGTTGTCATCACTGTCTCGCTCCACAATCCCTTTGGTACATTTATCTGAAATATGAGTGAACGTGTTACCTCCAACAAATGTCGATATACCACAATTGTCGATTCACTACCTCGCTGCATCAACCTGATCGATATACCACAACCCATTACGCCTGATTCCAGTTTGAAACCTCTTCCTGGATCTCTTCTCCTGGAATAAACATGGATCTTCATCAAATGAGACAGTGCATTTGAATTGGTTAATGATAGAACTAACTGAAAGAAGGTTGACTGGAAAGGAGGGAACATGCAAGACAGAGGACAAAGCAATGGCTGGTGTGTACTCTACGTATCCTACACCCTGAATAAGCTGGGAGGTCCCATCAGTTGTTTGAACAGTTTCAGAAGATGTATATAGAGTGTAAGATGTAAATGCACTAATGGAATCTGTGACATGCTCAGAATGAGTATATAGAATGTAAGATGCCAATGCACTATGGGAACCTATGGCATACTTAGATGCTCCTGAATTTATGATCCAACCAATATGAGGATGCTTATATGTGAATGTCAGTGCATGTGGTTGAGTACCTTCTCCCACATGAGTGTAGTTGGCAAAGTTACCAAAGGAAATGGAATCATGAGTCTCTAATGCCTTGCTCCACTGCCACTTCTCCCATTGCATAGCATGCTCTCCTGTCAGAGTAACAGACGTGTTCTCCTCTGTCATGGCCACATTAGCCCTGGGAACACCCTAGCCCTGCCTCGACCTCCATAATCTCCACCTCGGCCTCCACGACCACCACGATCTCCACCTCAGCCTCCATACTCTCCACCACGACAACCACGACCTTTACGTCGGCCATCACCATACCGTGGAGAAGGACAAGCATGGCTCAGATATCCCATTACCCCACAGTTATAGCACTCCCTGTCATCAGGTATGGCGTATGCGAACCTGACAGGGTTGTTGCCCTCCATCACTCGTAGTCGAGTTTCCTCCTGCATTATAGCTGAAATAGCCTCCTCCATAGTAGGCAAGGTTGCCAAGTGAAACATGGCAACCCTCTTACTCATACTCTAGGTGCAGCTCCTTCAGAAAGTGTGTGACCCGCCTGCGTTGTAGCCATACCCTGCCAACCTCAACATCACCAGCACACGTCACTGCAGTGGATCATAGTGATCCAAATATGCCCATAGTTGCTGCAACTCACTGGCATACTCCTGGACGTTCTTCTCTTATTTCAGGGACACCACCTTGCCCCAAATCTCCATTGTCATCATCACATTGCCTGCCCAGAGTACATGTTGTTCAACATCTTCCACATATCTGTTGCACTCTGCATTGCCTCTACCATCCGAGCGA
This sequence comes from Ampelocalamus luodianensis, assembly GCA_036346255.1. Classification (NCBI taxonomy): domain Eukaryota; kingdom Viridiplantae; phylum Streptophyta; class Magnoliopsida; order Poales; family Poaceae; genus Ampelocalamus; species Ampelocalamus luodianensis. Next base: position 47,889,601 of record CM070637.1, read on the forward strand.
TGGATGAAAACATCAAATTCAGCAATGAAGCCACCACCATAGAGTTGGTGGTGTTCCACACCCTCCAATCCATACTTGTCTTGCCTACAAGCTCGACACAAGTCTCCTGCAGGTAGTTCTACGCCCCATTCGTCCTCAAAATTAATTGAACTCTTCGAGACCAACTCAGGTAATTCTTCGAAACCTGCACCAGCACTCGGACCAATCATACCCGTCACTAGAAGGTCTTGTAACATGCTTCTCGTGTCACCTTGCGTGACTAGCGAGGAATTAGCCTCAACAATTGTTTTTCTCGTCTTCCGCTACCTTCACAGCTACCTTCACAGCAACGGCTTCTTCTTCTTTCCTCACAGCCTCAATCTCCTCCGGAGATCTATTTTGAATAGTTGGAGCAATGCCAAACACAAAACTCTGTCACGCGCTACCACGCGGTCACGGCAGCTCTTCACTTGTAAAGAACTAGGCACACTCGGTCATCACACCGACCACACAGATCAACATCACCCAATCCGTTCGTGCCTCCTCCTCATGCAAACAGCAAACAGCATCGAACAGCAGCACAACAAACAGCAGCAGCACTTCTTCCTTTCCCCTTCTCTCCTCTTCACGGCAGCCAGCCAACAAAAATAGCACGCAGTGCCTTCTTTCCTCCTCACATCAAACAGCAGCAGGCCCGTCTCTTCCTCTCCTCTTCTCTGTTCTTCACGGCAGCCAACAAGAGCAGCGCAACGCCCGGCGACAGTGGCCCACGACGCCCTCCGCTCACGACAACAATGCGCTGCGGTGGCGGCCCGTGTGCTCGCCCGCGAGGCGCAGCGGCGGTGGCCCGGGGGCCTGCCCACAAGACGACATTGTGGTGGTCTGGACTGGGCGACGGGGTTGGCTGCAATGGCTACGACTATCGGTGGCGGTGGTGGATCAGATCTAGGTCGGTAGTAGATGGGCAACGTCGGATTAGATCTGAAGTGAGTTTAGGGATTATGGTTATGTGCTGATACCATGTATATTTCGGGAATAATTGTGTATTGTCCCACATTGACCCCACACCCTTTATTAATAGAGGCACAAAAGTGCAATTAGGCCCTTACAAGATTATCTCTAATATAATCAACAATAACCAACAAATTAAGAGGATATAACAATCCATAGATATGTTTAATTATGAGTCACCTCTTACTCCAGTCTTCCAGATGGTGTGCGTATACTTGAGACCGGACACAATGTTGTTGGAGACGGTAAAGGAGAAACGGAAGCTGTAGGTGCTCCCGTCCTTGAGTGCAAATGCGTACCCCTTGTCATCTGGCACGAATGGGATTGGCAAAACCAGATCAGGCCGCCCCGGTGTCAGGATGGTCAAGTTCAATATGGTCACCTCTGGTTCCACGGTCTCTGAATACATCAAGGGAACAATCAGTCTAAGCATCTGGAAACTTGGTTTGCCTGCACTTTCTAGGCCATGTTTCACTTTGTCTATTCTAGCTGAATAGAAATTTTAACAAAATCACATCTTATTTGTTAAAAGAAATAAAATGCTCAACTTATTTGTGCTCTAGCGTGGCCAAGAGTGCAAAAAAATAAACTGCCAGACACGGCACATTCAATGCTTGGTTTTGACATTCAAACACATGTAGGAGCGTTAGTGATTAATATATGTGCACCTCCAAGCTTAGTGGTATCAACATCTCCAAGGAGCTGCTCCTTCCACCTTCTGAGGCTGTCATCATCCTATGGTGAAAAAAATCCACGATACCCTAGACTTACACATTGAAGGTGCCATATCATGTTATAAATAAAGAGAAAGTATGTTAGCACCTTGTCGAGCTCGAGGTGGTCCTTGAGGGGAACCTGAGGGCCAAGCACCATGGTGTGCTTCCCATGGTCGTCATCCTCGTCCTCAACATCGTTGATGTCCGTGTCATCGTCCTCATCCACATTGCTGACGCTCACCGACGCTTCCTTAATCTCGTTGGCGCCGGGCTCCTCCTTATCCATGCTCCTCCTCCTAATCTTGCTGTTCTTGGCGTCTTTGCTCTGAGACAATGACGATGAACTGAGCTAGCACATAGATAGTCCCTCTTAGCACTATAGCATAGGTGAGGTGAGCATACAGGGGCGAAGCATAATTGCAGGTTGCAGTGCAGGAGAAGCATCAAAATTAAATCTTGAGCCGTAATTGAGCCTTCTGAGCAGAACCATACAAGTACACAACAGCATAGCATAGCACAGCATACTAGCGGTAGCAATTCTGATTTGTGAGGAGACGAAATGAAACAGTGGGGAGGGGTGGGGGTCGTCGCATACCTGAATCAACAACTGGTTCCTCCCTCCTAGGTGCTCGCTCGCGATCTGCTGGGTAGGCCTGAGGTCGGAGGCGAGCAGCCGCAATTCGGGCCGCCGGCGATCGGGAAGGTAGGTCGCGCGGCCGCAGATCGGGGTTGGGAGGACCTCCTCAAACTGGAAGCGCTGCGGCTGCTGGGTTGGGTTGGGCTGGGCTGGGTGGTACGGACACTGCCCTTCGAGTCTCATTTTCCAACTTTTTCTCTATATCTTCTTTTTGTATTTTTTTAAAAGAGATTTTATTTTTCGAGGATGCTATGGGTCTGATTGGTTCGTATACAGGTAAAGTTTGCTATAAAAAAATTTTTACTAAATTCACCAAAATTAAAGTCATAATTTAGCGCTAGCAAAAAGAATCTTACCGTACCTTTTTTAGTCACTAACGTTGGAACCCGGTTGGTAGAATTAGTTCAAATTCGGTCTAAAAACAGCCGATCCAACCCAGAACTTCGCTCGTGAAAGTTGAAACCCAAATGGCCCAAAAGCACACATGCTCACCCCACTTCACTCTCTTACCAACTCTGCACCACCCATAGAGCGAACCACTGGAACGTTCAACTCGTGGCGAAAATCAATTGGATGGATTGAACAACTTTCAATTAAATTTCACTTTTCATCGAATCCTTTCGCTTGAGAAACCGGAACTTTCAATCAGGATTCGAAAAAAAAAAAACAAATCAAATTATGGATTTTTCATCTGAGATTCAAAAACTTCCAATTGACACCGAAAAACTTTTCAATTTCAATGAATTCATCTCAAAAACCTGGATTTGGGGATGAAATCTATCAGATCTGTGCGAGCTTATCGCTCCATGGTCGTCTTCCCCCAACCGACAATGAGAGCGGTAACATCTCCTCTTCAAGGCGAGACGCCGGCGGCATCGCCGAGCAGCTAGACGGTGAGATCTAGACGGCGGCGGCGGCGGGTGGAAGCTCGCACGAGAGGGTGAGAAACGGGAAGGAGAGTGTACGCGTTGATTTCCAGAGAGCATTCGAGTGTACGTGTGCCAATCATGGAGCGTGAGGCGTCGATAGCAATTCCACTCCGGAGAGTTCCATTTCGTTTGCCTCTCGGTATCATGGAATGCACAGGTATTGGTTTATTCTGGCATTCCAAATTGAATAAAAATGGCATACAGCTCAATAACTTCGAAAATACAAAATTCGTAGTTAAATAATACAATACGAGTTCATAACTTTGTATATTTTTACCATAGTCTAGCATGTTAGCCTAACATAATTTCACTTAGCGATGAAGTAGTATTTGTCTGGGCCTTCCGAACTGATTCAAATGACTGGTCACATTAATTACGTCTGATACCGGACCGAAATGGGCCGGAATAGACCAGAATGACCAATATTGACCGGTATGAAGGGCGGTACGGAATTGAGGCTACTGTGTGTCGCTTTAGGTGCCGGTATAAATTATTCCGGCTATTCCGACCGGTACCAGAATGGAATAGATAAGCTTGGTCCATAGCTAATGCTGGTGCGGTTAACCGAAAACTAGCACAAGCAAAACAGACTTACACTAAAGGGCTACGTTATTCTATATTTTTTACAATTACAAGGTAGACGCATACACACGAGTGCGCCTCCTTAATATAGGCCTAGAAAGATGGAGGCCGATAATGAATCCACAATCTCACAAAGTTCTTATTAAGATGCACTCGCATATGCACAAAGATAGATACCAAGATTTGAACACTGTCAGCTAGAAAATATAAAATCGTACACCCACAGTACCACTGCCCCACCAATAAAAGGCTAGATCATTCCACATGTTAACCGGATAAAAAACCACCTTCCGCCTTCTGAGCACCCTAAAATGGAAACAAACACTAAGGCACGCATACAAAATTACAATGCTTGGTGATGAACTATAAATTTAACTTCTCTTTGTCAATTGAATTTCATACAACAGGTATTGACGGAAATGGATCCTCTGCGTTGAAGGGTTCAATGCAAAGGATCTACAATGTCATGTATTAAAAGTCGATCTCCACCGTCCGATCGAAAAGCAAAAAGTATAAATCCATCGCCACAACATTTTTGGTACAGTAAAAGTGCTATGTGTTTCTACTGTATTGCTACCAAATATTGTTCACTCATTCTCAGATCATTGACACAGATAACTGTATCCGATACCGACAGTATTACGCAGCCTTATTATTTCAAAGCAGCAGGGTCTTTCAGCTTAGCTTACAGTTTTTCATGTCTCATATATCTTCTTGCAGTGCAGATACATTCGGGAAACACACCCAAAAGAATGAAATATCGCCAACGATCACAGAATCCCAACAACAATACCCTTCAGTTACATGTGCCGAGCTTCTTAGGGTCTGTTTGGTTGGTAGAATCAGGCTGAATAGGATGGTTCCGTTTAGGATATGGAGTCATCCTAGTGTGTTGGTTGGATGAATCGTATCAAATGGTCCTGGATGAGTTGGTTCCATAGGAAGGAATATTCCTCTTTTGTGCTGAATCCTTCGGTTCGACAAAATCCGTCGTATCACACGATTCACCATTTCGAGCATGTCGTCTAGAACACGTTGGTGCTCCTGCTGCCGTGTCGCCTCCGCCTGCTGCTATCGCATCGCAGTAGCTGCGGCTGCTTCTCTAGAGAGGGAGCGGTGGGTGCGCGAGCTGCGGCGGCGACGAGGGAGGCTTTGCGGAGAGGGTCGGAGAGAAAAGCCAGTCAACGAGCGGCGGCGTCGCGGCCCAGCGGCGGCGGTCGGGATGGGTGGGGACCCCGGAGGGTAGGCACCGTCTCGAGAGGCGGCCGCCATCCGCCGCGCCGAAAAAGAAGGAGGCGCGAGGAACCGGGCCGGGCGGGCGCACGGCCGGGAGGTGACGCAAGGCGGGCTTTGGACACCTGCAGGGAGCCGTGCTCATAGGGCCGAGCGAGGAAGTCGAGGGGCTTGAGGAGGCACCGGGCTGGGACCAGGGCCGGTGGAGCAGGGCGCAACCAAGGAGGAGCCGGAGCGGCCGATGGCGCAGCAGGGAGCCAGAGGTGGCGGCGCCAGGAGAGTGGAGAGGGAGATGGAAATTGGGGGTGAAGCAAGGGAGAAGGGGAAGAAGAATGGAGGATTCGGTGCAATTGGAGATGGAAATTGGGTATCATCTCGAACAATCAACCAAACACAATCTCGTATCATCCAATCTCATCAACCAAACAGACTGCTTGAACGATTTCATTCGGGACGATTGTATTCATACCATTCAACCACATTCCACCAACCAAACGCACCCTTAGTTGCTGCGAGAAACTCGTCACAACATCAGGGCCCCAGGTTCAGTTAGGAGCAAAGGATACAATAAGCATATCAATGTAGACTGTGACTTTATCCGGCGAAAGTGCATAAAAGCACAGGATAACCTCACCTTTGGCCTTCAGAGGAAGAACTTCTCAACAGCCAGCGGGCACAATAGCCACTTTGTTTTCATCTGACAGAGGATAGGATAGGAGCGTCCTGATCCTGATCCGTAGCACTGCAAATCAGTGCGTCGATGCATTGAAATAGAAGGAAGAAGCTGAATATATGCGTACACATGATAGCAGTTTTAACACTGCTTACATATATGCGCGAAGCTGACGAGAATATCTGATTTGAGCTAATTCAACTAGTTGGACAGCTTGCTCTTGTACCCTTCAACTGCAGTATACTCAGGAAACCATTAAGTGCAACTATTGCAGACTACATATGAAAAAAGATGATAGCAAAGAAGATGTTGTTTTATACTTTTATAGAATAAAAAAATGAAACCAAGAGGTAATTATTTGAGTTCAACTTCTTTTATATGAACTGCACACATTAGGAACAACAGGAAAAGTCTTGCTAAAGCAGCGAATTAACAGAACAAAGGAAATAACTTGCAGGCTCCAGCTAGGCACTAACAGCGAATGAAGAAATTAGCCAACAGACTTACTACATTTCAACCTTCTAAATCCAATTATTTCTAGTGCATACCGTTTTTTTCTCATTTTTCCGGCACAGGGTGGAAGAGCTGCATCAGAGCCCAACTTCTCTATAAACTTGCTGCAATATGTAAGCTCAACTCAAGGAATTTGTATAAGTCCTGTAGGTATATAAAAAAGACTAATTCATATAGACGGATATCTTGCCTCTCAACTTGTCAAAACGATCTTGTAGAATTCAAGCAGTCCACATGAGAAAATAGGACTTGACATGGGCACATGGTCTTGTTCGCAATCCACTTTTGGTCCCAAGAAAATTTGTTAGCAATGATTGATTCTTGTGGGTAAGAAAAATGAAATTTTATCCTCAATGTGTATCAGATTGTGTAAAGTTGTCTCCCGCTGTTGCAAGCTAGGTCACTGCTGCTACTGTGCTTATCAATGGAGCGTATCGGAAATACTCATTTCAGCATAACCATATCTATGTCGGAGTACTTCATTTTTCAATGTCAGAAGATGCATGAAAGATACTCAACAGTTGAAGTGTATGTAGTATAGCTAAAGAATACACTGGCATATGAAAAATAAAGTTAGACAGTTGTATAGAGCATGAAATCACATACATTAACTCTACAACACAGTAATACAATCCGCTATTTTGTTGTACATAGTCGAATGAACATGCAAAACAAGCATGGCTAGGGTCTAGAATATGCTGAATCCTGATAAACAATGACGGAGTACCTCACCACATTAGACCATGCAGACAGGAAAAAAAACCCTGGAATTGTTAAACACCACAAATATCGATAACCATGAGCAAACAACCTGGCAGTCCTGGCACCAAAGCTCCATATCATGCACATAAAGCACATTTCTGGGAGGAATTTGACATGCTAGTATCGTATGTGTCTTGTACGGCTAATATGCTAACAAGACACAGACAATACTTACCAAGTAAATTAATTTGATGACTCAGGCACTACAAAATTACTTGAAATAGAGACAGACAAAAAAACACAAAACAGAGATATTATGCGAACGGATTACTAATAGATGTTCAAACTAGAAAAAAAAATCTGATGAATCTCGTCATCACTAGGGTCTATTTTCACTACAAGCAACAGGTATTCCATCCCTGGCTAAAGGAATCAGATGTGCTACCTTAAGGATTATAAATTTAAACTTATCCCCAAAGTAAATCTCATCAAATGCATACTCCAGTCTTAATTTTGAGAAACTACTTAACAACATAACAGTAATACTCTCGGTTTCAACATCAACAAAACTTCACAGTACATCATCAGCTAAATCAATGAGCACACATTCACACCTGCAGGTTCTGCCCAGCTTTCCAGGTCCTCTCTTGCGTGCCGCCGTTGAACTACATGGGATCAACTCCAGTCTTCTCCCCTGAAATTGCAGCTCCAGCCTCCAAAGGAGCAGTTGCTGCCTTCTGTCCAGACACAAGCACACCTCCAGCATCTGCAGGCCTAGTTTCCTTCCTCTCCCCCAAAGCTACACCTTCAGTCTCTGTTTTCTCCCCTGACACCAAATCCTCATCTTTTTCAGGCAGAGCTTCAGTCAAGTCTCTAGATACCTCACCCGCAGCTTGCACAAACCCAGTTTCAAAGGACTTGTCCTTTCTTGGCCTCCCACGCCCTCTCTTGTTCCCAATTGACGCACCATCTCCAGTTTCAGCAGACCTTGCTGATGATGGCTTCTCCTTGGTTGGCCTCCCACGCCCTCTCTTCTCCACCAATGCAGTAACTCCTATTTCTGCATGTTCACTTCCCAATGGCTTCTCCTTTCTAGGTCTCCCACGCCCTCTCTTCTCCGTCGATGAAGCGCCACCGGATTGCAAACACCTAGCTTCACCTCCATTTTGAACAGCCACAGCTTCGCCTACAGTGTGTGCAGGCTCAGCCTCACCTCCAGCTTCAGTCATCTCTGCGGCGGCGGCACCTCCAGCTTCTGAGGGCACAACTTCCAACGCCTTCTCCTTTCTTGGCCTCCCAGGCCCTCTCTTAGTCAATGCAGCATCCCCAGACAGCACATACCCAGGTTGTAATGGTTTATCTTTTCTAGGTCGCCCGGGCCTTCTGTTCTCCTTAGGAGTCCGGCCACGCTTTCTTTTCCCAGCAACCAGCGAAGGCACTGCGGTTGCAGGAGAAGCAATGCCGCTGTGAGCAGGCAGCATAGCCTTACCCTTACGTGGACGCCCACGTCCCCGCCTCGCACCAGACGCACTGGGGCTGACCACAGCGTTCTCCAAGGAACCTTGCACAGCACCCGTGGTCACAACACTCTTGCGTGGCCGTCCAGGTCCGGGTCCGCGCCTCCCGTTTGGCTTGGCAGCCACAGTTACCGCAACCTTACGCGGCCGTCCAGGCCTGCCTTCCCCACTGGGCACGGCAGCGACAGATACTGCAACCTTGCGCGGCCTCCCTGGCGCCTTTGCGCCTGATGCTGCAGTCTGGATTGGCGCGCTCTTAGGCGGGCGACCACGACCCCGCTTTGCTCCCAACACAGCAGTGGGTGGCGCTCCCAACACAGGAGTGGCATTCCTCCGTGGCCGTCCAGGCCCCCGCTTCACTCCAGATGGAGGCGGCGGAGCAACGGGGGAGGCAGCATTCTTCCGCGGCCTCCCAGGTCCCCGCTTCACTCCCAGCGACGCAGCAGAGGAAGCGGCAGGGACGGCGTTCTTCCGAGGCCGCCCGGGCCCCCGCTTCGCCCCAAACACAGGAGCGGGAACGGCGGCTAAGGCTGTATCCTTGCGAGGTCGCCCACGCCCGCGCTTCCCACCAGGAGGAGGCGCCAAAGCCGCGGAGGGGGCGGGATTCCCTTTCCTGGGCGGCCGGCCGCGGCCTCGGTGTTGCTGCGGAGCAGCGGAGGAGGAGAGGAGGTAGGAGTATCCAGACATGAGGAGGAGGCCCTGGGACCTGAGGCGGCGGAGGTGGACGGAGAGGAGCGCGTCGTGGCGAGCGGGGAGGCCGGAGAAGTGGTCGGCGACGTACTTGGCGATGGCGCGACGGCTGGACCCGCTCGGCTCGCGTAGGTCCGTCAGCGCCTGCACGATCATCTGCACATCAAGATTCAAGACAAGTAAGAACCAGATGCAGCACGATCCGAACCAGACCAGAGGGGGAGTAGACTGGAGACGGAGAGTAGCTGGGAAGCTTGCCTCCTTGTAGGTCGGGTGGGGGCGGGCGGCCGGCGCCGACGAAGGTGAGGCGACGGCGACGACCATTTCGCCTCCGGTCGGTGCTGCTGCTGATGCTGATGCTGATGCCGATGCCTTTTGTTTTTATTTTGTTGCAGCGGGGACGTGAGGCGGAGCCACCGAGGTGACCTTTTGTTTGTGGGGTCGTATCGTATGTATCCGAATTGGCCTTTGATCGGACGGCTGGGATGGTGGGAGTCGAGAGAAGCGGATCATCCGTGAGGTCGTCGCTACGTTCAATGGTGGATGGGCCCACCATCCACTGACTTAGAGATAAGTTTACATATTTTAATTTTATCTTTCCATTTCTTCTTCGTTTTATACCAGGGCAGATCTGGATCTGATCTGGTTCCATAGTTTTCCATTTACATAATAAGTACTCGCAATCACAAGATATGAATTTCTTCCCATGGGAATATATTTTACAATATAGTAGCATCTCGGCATATCTGAATCAGCTTCACATACAAACAGCGATGAGACAAATAAGAACTTAGGGTTCATCTCACCTGTGCGGTTATAAAACGGGCCGCAGGGGAAGAACTTAGGGTTCTTACCTTTTTACCCAACAGTCTATTGTTTTCTTGTTTCTTCCGCTGCCGGTGACTCCGTACATTTTCTTGAAGCTTTCCCAACTTTAAATCTTCTCGTTCTTGAGAGAAAAAATGGCCAAGATTGTCTCTGAATGGGCCGAGTCGGAGATGGATGATGCAAAAATGACTGCTTTGGTCGCCGCCGAGAAGATGGATTGCGGCATATCTGAATCAACTTCACATACAAACAGCGATGAGACAAATAAGAAATGTTCAGACCATAGTAGCCAACTTGACATATCATTGACAAACATTGGCTGAACAACACATAGAATGGAAAAAGTAGAAGCACTTCAGATCGTAGGCAAGTCCAGCTAACACCCGTACACTACAGATGCTTAAGAAAAACTCCTAATGCAGCATTGCTTCTACGATGCTAATCACCCCGCGACAACCGAAAAAAAGAAAGCAACAACCATTTAGCACCCAAGAATAAAAAAATGGTGTGCTCAAATCAAACAGCATGTGCGAAGACACCATCACAGGGTAGAAAAGTTTTTTTGTTATAGGAATACCTTCATAAATTAGGAAAGCAGAAAAACTTGCCTTAATTAAGGAAGCATTGATCCAAATAATTTCATATTGTCTTAAACCTTCACATGAAATAATATCAGTTCAAATAACTTCATATCGTCTCAAAATTTTCGAGGAAATATGGCTCTTAACTTCATGTTGCCTCAAATAATTTGATGTTGTCTCAAACTCTTCCAGAAAATTGCATACATATAATTTATTTGTAAAAAAAAACTTCCAATAGGAACATACAGCTCCTAGATTAATACATGCTAATCAGACAACTCTATAGCCTAAAAAAAAGAAGGATGCAAATATTTAGAATATTACTACTGGCCGAAAGCTGCTGTATGCTTCAATTCTCAGGTTTGTAGATATTGGTGTTGGCACTAAAACGGAAGCATACATATTCTTGGAAATCCATATCAAGCTTTTTAATTAATGGATCATCCATCAATCTCTGTGTTCACCTTTCTTATCTGGAAAGTCAATGGCGTATTCCATTGCAATACTGTAAATTACAAACACATGCAATAAATAAGCATGTCGACTCAAACCACTATAAGAAAACACGGGAAAAATGTTTATCTTTCTTTCCTCAAATCAAAACAACCATCCACTCAACATGATTCATATGACTATGTTCACTTGCAAAGAAGAGGCTATCAAATATAAAGTGAAAATTCATGTCAAACTGATTCCACGTCAGTTGGTTCCCTTTATCTGTAGATATTTGCCACCGAAATTGTCATGTGGGGCATTACATATGGTCATCGCAAAAGGAAGATCTTGGCCGGCGCTCCCTCGGCATCTGATTCGGTCTCGACGGCCCAGAATCCAGAAGTATCGGATTAGCTACAGTATATGTGGGTGCTTCCGTTTCCGGTTCGTAGTTGAGTTAAGGCAATCTGTATTAGTTGCTTTCCATACTTTGAGTTTGTATTATAGTCCAGCTTGTTAGAGTCTATATTTAAAGAGAGAACGCAGTATGTTTTACAATTAAGAAAATATCTCAATTCTCAACTATTGATTTCTGTTTCCTATCCTGCTTTCGACGCCCGCCTATTGCGTCTTCTCTGTATCCAATGTTCGTCCACCATGGGAACATCCGGCCAAGACCAGGGCGCCGGTGCACGTCCTTCAGTCGCTCACGGGTACCACATGCGTTCACGAAGCTATGCCGGTGACAATTTGGTATCAGAGCCAATGGCTGGATCTTCAGAGATGGTGGCGTTGCCGCAACAAATCGCTGAACTCACAGCGTCCATGGCAATAAAGATGACCGAGTTAAAGACAGATCTTACGGCGGAAATCGTCGGCATCAAGGACCGAGTCGCATCTCTGGAAAAGCATCTGGCAAATTCAGGAGGTGGGTTGCTGCAAGTACCGCTAGGTTTACTAACTACCCTCCCTCCCGTTTCATATTTGCCACACGCTATGCGATCCGTGCTTCGCATCGCGCCCACATGCACAAGCTCGTTTATGACTTTTGATGGGAAGCGGACCACAGGTTGGCTCAATCGTTGTGGCGATTCTTTCGATGCCAACAAACCGAGAGTGACAAAGTGTGGTTAGCCTCATATCACTGATTGGATCGACTTAGCAATGGTATTATCGGCTTGAGCGTGTGACGGCGAACCTCGTGGCGACTTTTCAAAGATTATTGCAATTTACGTTTTGGACCACCCATCCGTAACAATTTCTTAGGCGAACTAACCAAAGCTGCGGTATCATCGACGATGGAGGACTACCAAGAATTTTTGGAGTTGCTTTGTCTGCGATTCACTATCGACATCAAACAAAGTTCAACTCTTCACCTCGGGCTTGATGGAGCCAGTTCGCACAGATGTAGATCACTTCAGAACCCAGGCAGCCTCCAGCTCGCAATGGCCTTAGCTCGTGCATATGAGAAACATCATTTATTGACTGCCTCGCTTGCCAAACACGTGGTTTGTTTGCCCGACCCGACCACGCTAGGTGCGAGTTCGCATCTAGTTACGTGATCGCGCGCGATGTCTAAACCTCAAGTGAGGTCCTATCATTTGTTTGCTCCATCCTTAACAAGCGACGATTAACGGCGCCCAAATGGTGAGCGTCGCGAGGCAAGATTCGCTTCAATTGTGAAGAAAAATTTGTGACGGATCATCGCGCAAGCGGTTGTTCTTTCTAGAGATTGTTCCTGATGAATCTGACGACCTTGTCGAACCAACAACGCAACAAGATACGGAAGAACCGGCTATTTCGCTCCATGCGCTAACTGGTATTCAACCTCGTTCCACGCAGACAATGAAGCTTCTAGTTTGGGTGGGTTTGACTAAGCTACTTGCCCTGGTGGACTCGGGATCTACGCACAATTTTATCGCCGATGAGGCCGTGAACTGCACAGGTGTGAAGTTACGTCCTCAACAGGGGCTGCGAGTAGCTATGGCTAATGGCGAACACGTCTCGAGCAAGGGTGTTTGCACTGGCCTACCGTTACGCATTACTACGGATACGTTTCTTTTGGACTGTTACTCAATCCCTCCGGCTGGGTTTGACATTATACTCAGTGTTCAGTGGTTGAGCTCTTTGGGGCCAATTTTATGGGATTTCAAATTAATGACATTGACTTTCCATCACTAGGGTCATCAGGTGACGTGTAGAGGTTTGCAATCATCCACTAGTTCATTACATTCCATTACATGTTCTTCCATGGATCTCATGACATACTTACTCAATGAATTTGATGACTTGTTTACTAAACCTCACAGGTTGCCGCCAAAACGTTTTCTCATGACCACCGCATTCGTCTCGCTCCAGACACGGCTCCCATTGCCGTCCGGCCATACCGTTATCCACATTTGTATAAAAATGAGCTTGAACACCAGTGCGAGGCCATGCAACGACAAGGTACTATTCAGCCCAGTACGTCTGCATTTTTAGCACCTATGTTGTTAAAAAACAAGATGGGTCTTGGCGGTTTTGTATTGACTATAGAGCTCTTAACGAGAAGACTATCAAAGATAAGTTTCCAATTCCAGTAGTGGAAGAACTTTTGGATGAAATCAAAGATGCCAAGTATTTTACCAAATTAGATTTGCGTTCTGGATATCATCAGGTCCGGATGCATCCTGATGATGTGGAGAAAATAGCTTTTCGTACTCATCAAGGCTTGTTCGAATTTTTGGTTATGCCATTTGGATTGATTAATGCATGACTACTTTTCAAGCCTTAATGAATACCATATTATGGGATTATCTTCACCATTTCATCTTGGTTTTCTTTGATGATATTCTTATATATAGTTCATCATGGTCAAACCATCTACGTCATGTTCGCACCATTTTGAGCCTATTACAGAAACATCATCTTCATCTCAAGAAATCCAAATGTCTCATTGGCTCATCATCTATCACGTATTTTGGCCATGTTATCAGTGGTGATGGTGTTTCCATGGATAAACAAAGGTTCAAGCAATTGTTGGTTGGCCGATTCCTCACTCCGTACGTGCACTACATAGTTTCTTAGGTCTGGCTGGCTATTATAGACATTTTATTAAGGATTATGGTCTCATGGCGGCTCCACTTACTAAGCTCTTGAAAAAAGAAAAATTTGTTTGGACTGCAGCTTCTTCCAGTGCCTTCGACACATTGAAGGATATCATCTCTTCGCCCCCTGTGCTTCAACTTACTAACTTTAACCGTGATTTTATTGTGGAGTGTGATGCATCTGGCTCTGGCATTGGGGCTGTTTTACATCAATCAGAAGGTCCGATTGCTTTCTTCAATCGACCGCTGGCTTTACGATATAAGAATTTAGCAGCATATGAGCAAAAACTCATTGGTTTGGTTCAAGCAGTACGGCATTGACGACCGTATTTGTGGGGCCGTGCGTTCCTGGTACGTATTGATCACTATAGCCTGAAGTTTTTGCTTGATCAGCGATTGGCGACTATACCTCAGTATCATTGGGTTAGTAAACTTCTTGGGTTTGATTTTTGCGTCGAGTATCGTTCGGGACGCCAAAACACCGTGATCGATGCTCTATCTAGACGGGATTCGGACGAAATGTCATCTTTGGCGCTCTTTGGTCCTCAATTTGCTATTTTCGATGACATTCGTCGTGAGGTTCAGACTTCAGCCGAGTTACAAGCTATTAAGTCTCAAATTCTAACACGAACAGTAGATCCCAATTGGGGTTTTGTTGATGATCTCATCACTTACAAAGGTCGTGTCTATCTCCTGGGTTCTTCACCAACCTTGCTGGCTGTACTAGCAACGACACACACGATTAGACATGAAGGAATTCAAAAGACTCTTCATCGCTTGCATGCCGATTTTCATGTGCCACAAGCTCGTCGACTGGTTCAAGAGTTTGTTCAAGCCTGTCATATTTGTCAATGCAGTAAGAGCAGTCATCTCCATCCAGCTGGACTGTTACAACCATTGTAAGTGCCAATGCATATATGAGACGATATATCGATGGATTTTATCGAGGGTTTTCCAAAAGTACATGGTAAATCAGTTGTGTTGACGGTGGTGGATCGCTTTTCTAAATATGCGCATTTCATTGCTCTTACGCATCCTTACACGGCAAGTTCAGTGGCTCGGGTATTTTTTGATGAAGTCATTCAGTTACATGGGATTCCTAGTTCGATCGTTAGCGATCGCGATCCTATTTTTACTAGCCATTTCTAGGAGGAACTCTTTGGGTTGACAGGGACTAAGCTTCACAAAAGTTCTGCATTTCATCCTCAATCGGGTGGCCAAACTGAGGTAGTCAACAAGATTATTAAGATGTACTTAAGATGTCTCACCGGAGATCGCCCACACCAATGGTTACAATGGCTGCCATGGGCTAAATATTGTTACAATACTTCTTATCAATCACCACTCCAAGAAACGCCTTTCAAGGTTGTGTATGGACACAATCCTCTGTCATTAGGTACTTATGATCCTGGTTCTGTGAGAGTTGCAGCCGTAGACAACCTGCTCCAAGCTAGAGATGAACTCATTGCAGATATACATGATCGGTTGCTTCAAGCAGCAGAGGTACAAGAAAGCGTACGATGTTCATCATCGAGATGTCCAGTTTGAAGTCGGTCAGTGGGTTTGGTTAAGACTCCATCATCACAAGGCAGCGTCTCTTGTCTTGCAAAATCAGGGTAAATTAGTACCTTGTTTTTATGGGCCATATCAAGTCAGTAAGAAGATTGGTTCCGTCACTTATCAGCTTCATTTACCGGCCAAGGCAAAACTTCATGATGTGTTTTATGTTAGCCTCCTAAAATATTTTTTGGGTGATCCCCCTAATATTCTGCCACCTCTCCCAAATGTCTATCATGGTAGGGTCTCCTGCCTTCCTGATAAGGTTGTTCATGCTCGCAAGGCTCGTGGAAAATGGCAAGTGCTTGTCCAGTGGTGTGATATGCCATCTACTGAAGCTTCTTGGGAAGACTAGGATGAATTTAAGTAGCAATATCCTTCCTTTACGCTCGCAGATGAGCTGTTTCTTGAGGAGGGGAGAGATGTCATATGGAGCATTACATATGGTCGTTGCAAAAGGAAGATCTTGGCCGGCGCTCCCTCAGCATCTGATTCGATCTCGACGGCCCAGAATCCAGAAGTATCAGATTAGCTACAGTATACGTGGGTGTTTCCGTTTCCAGTTCGTAGTTGAGTTAAGGCAGTTTGTATTAGTTGCTTTCCATACCTTGAGTTCCTATTATAGTCCAGCTTGTTAGAGTCACTATTTAAAGAGAGACGCAGTATGTTTTACAATTAAGAAAAGATCTCAATTCTCAACTCTTGCTTTCTGTTTCCTATCCTGCTTTCGACACCCACCTATTGCGTCTTCTCTGTATCCAGTGTTCGTCCACCACGGGAACATTCGGCCAAGACCAGGGCGCCGACGCGTCCTTCAGCCGCTCACGGGTACCACCTGCGTTCACGAAGCTGTGCCGATGACAGAAATCGTATCATGAAAGAAAGAAATGCAATTCAGCATCAATGGCTTGCAATGCCTATATGATATCTAGGTAAACCATAGCCTAACCTATATTCAGCGCAAGGGACGAGAGGCCTTAAAAGTCACTAAACAGGTGCAGATCATGCAAAAGGTAATGATAGCTAACCGGCTAAAATCGTCAGACCCGGATTTCGAAAATCCAAATCCTCTGTGAAAATACTATGCTATTCCCTGGATCGGTAGATAGCACTCACAGACACTTCACTGAATCATTTCATACATGTCGTAAACTAAACCGTACATTAATTTACAAACATCAGAGTCACATAGACCGTATTGGGTCAAGTTTTACAATAAGGGCCGAACAAGCTAAAGGGTTACATTACAAAAGTAGCGGAAGCGATAGCAGAAAAAAGAGAGGGAAAGGCACGTCTTGCCACATGCAAGCGACTGGGGAAACCGGTGTACAGCCGATATTATCCAAGGACTTGAATAATACTAGCATACACGAGCATCGACTGAGTTAGCTAGACTAGGGCAAGGCTAGAACAACTATAAGCTAAACTACTCTTCATCAGCTTCTTGGTCTTCAATGCTTGGATCCTCGTAGTATGCATAATGTCCTCGATCTACAGGTTCTGAGGGTTTTGGGGGAGAGCGAGAGTGAGCACAACTTCCGTACTCGCGAGTCAACACACAAATGCAATAATAGTGCATGCAAGGCTTAACAAAGATTGGCTTGAGTTCTTTTATTTGCTAAAGCAATATTTTCAATTATCATAATTAGAAATTCCTATCACTCAACATTTTAACCAAATTGCATTTTATTAAATAGAGTAATTGTGCAATATTTATAATAGCAGAGGTTCCCTCCACCTTATGCTTACTTTGATTGGAGCTACCTCCATTTATTAACATCATCAGATGCTGACGACCCAAGAAAAATCCAAACTCGGGGCTAGGTGAGCCCGCCACATTTTCATCTCGCCTATCAAAGTTTTGAAATACAATTGTCGGTGTTTTAGAACCGATCTTACGTAAAGATTGTTTGATTCGGGGTCTCCACAATTGATCACCTGACGAAGAAGACACGGGATTTTTATACGAGTTTGGTCTTCTCCGGTGAGAATAACAACCCTACTCTGTGTATCTTGTATTTGCTCTTTGGATTACAATCGAATAAGTATGCTCTGTTTCTTTCTTTTTTTCCCAAAGGCCTCCTCTCTATCTCCAACAGATACCTATTTATACTAAGCAATAGTGGGCGTTGTCCTTCCAGCTAATTAGTCGCTCATTATTATGTAATAATGAGAGTAATTACGAGTAGTAATCTCCCCATCTTTGTCAATCGATTACGATCGAGATAGTGGGAATTATCTACGATTATGTCGAGATAATCTGCGTATTTTGACCGCTTAGATTCTCACCGTTTAATGGGCGTCAAGCGGGTGGGTCGATGAAGTCGTGAGGAACTGTAGCGAGCCCCGATCGTAGAAAAATTACGACCGGACATACTGCGTAACGATCATACCATAGTCGTAGAAGAGCTTACGACTAGGTAGTAGTCGTAACGATTATACCATGGTCGTAGAAGAGCACGACCGGGGTAGTCGTAGGGATTATCCGTGGTCGTAGAAGAGCTTACGACCGGGGTAGTCGTAGGGATTATCCGTGGTCGTAGAAGAGCTTACGACGGGGTAGTCGTAGGGTGGTCTCGACTTCACGACTAGTTCTTCCTTTTGATATTCTAAGGGTATGTCTTATGACGTCATATTTCTTGATTATGGAGTAAATAAATGAGGATTATTTAGATCCTCGTCATCTAGCCCCGACTTCAAGTGAAAATAACTTACTTGAGTGAAGGGTCGTAGGCGATCCTTTGACGACTAAGGGGTCGTTAGGAAAACGTTGAAGGAAAAACTCTTCAACCCTTGTTTCTCTCGACCAGGAATATGCTTGATCGAGGTAATTGGTTTAAGGTTGTCACGACTACGAGATGTCTTACGACTTCGAAGCCGTCGTAGCCTTAAAACCGGAAATAAGGTTTTCCCGGTTGGTCTTACACTTGACCCGGGGGTCAAGATGGTAATTTCACTTGAGGTGTGAAAAGGTGTCTTGGGACTTTCCATAGGGCAGGTAAAAAAACCTGTCCGTTGAAACGATTCCCAAAGCGGTGGCGACTGTTGGGATTACGCGACGTTTCATCTCACCTGTGCGGTTATAAAACGGGCCGCAGGGGAAGAACTTAGGGTTCTTACCTTTTTACCCAACAGTCTATTGTTTTCTTGTTTCTTCCGCTGCCGGTGACTCCGTACATTTTCTTGAAGCTTTCCCAACTTTAAATCTTCTCGTTCTTGAGAGAAAAAATGGCCAAGATTGTCTCTGAATGGGCCGAGTCGGAGATGGATGATGCAAAAATGACTGCTTTGGTCGCCGCCGAGAAGATCCCCGAGGGTCTTCTCGTGACTTGGATTGCGGCATATCTGAATCAACTTCACATACAAACAGCGATGAGACAAATAAGAAATGTTCAGACCATAGTAGCCAACTTGACATATCATTGACAAACATTGGCTGAACAACACATAGAATGGAAAAAGTAGAAGCACTTCAGATCGTAGGCAAGTCCAGCTAACACCCGTACACTACAGATGCTTAAGAAAAACTCCTAATGCAGCATTGCTTCTACGATGCTAATCACCCCGCGACAACCGAAAAAAAGAAAGCAACAACCATTTAGCACCCAAGAATAAAAAAATGGTGTGCTCAAATCAAACAGCATGTGCGAAGACACCATCACAGGGTAGAAAAGTTTTTTTGTTATAGGAATACCTTCATAAATTAGGAAAGCAGAAAAACTTGCCTTAATTAAGGAAGCATTGATCCAAATAATTTCATATTGTCTTAAACCTTCACATGAAATAATATCAGTTCAAATAACTTCATATCGTCTCAAAATTTTCGAGGAAATATGGCTCTTAACTTCATGTTGCCTCAAATAATTTGATGTTGTCTCAAACTCTTCCAGAAAATTGCATACATATAATTTATTTGTAAAAAAAAACTTCCAATAGGAACATACAGCTCCTAGATTAATACATGCTAATCAGACAACTCTATAGCCTAAAAAAAAGAAGGATGCAAATATTTAGAATATTACTACTGGCCGAAAGCTGCTGTATGCTTCAATTCTCAGGTTTGTAGATATTGGTGTTGGCACTAAAACGGAAGCATACATATTCTTGGAAATCCATATCAAGCTTTTTAATTAATGGATCATCCATCAATCTCTGTGTTCACCTTTCTTATCTGGAAAGTCAATGGCGTATTCCATTGCAATACTGTAAATTACAAACACATGCAATAAATAAGCATGTCGACTCAAACCACTATAAGAAAACACGGGAAAAATGTTTATCTTTCTTTCCTCAAATCAAAACAACCATCCACTCAACATGATTCATATGACTATGTTCACTTGCAAAGAAGAGGCTATCAAATATAAAGTGAAAATTCATGTCAAACTGATTCCACGTCAGTTGGTTCCCTTTATCTGTAGATATTTGCCACCGAAATTGTCATGTGGGGCATTACATATGGTCATCGCAAAAGGAAGATCTTGGCCGGCGCTCCCTCGGCATCTGATTCGGTCTCGACGGCCCAGAATCCAGAAGTATCGGATTAGCTACAGTATATGTGGGTGCTTCCGTTTCCGGTTCGTAGTTGAGTTAAGGCAATCTGTATTAGTTGCTTTCCATACTTTGAGTTTGTATTATAGTCCAGCTTGTTAGAGTCTATATTTAAAGAGAGAACGCAGTATGTTTTACAATTAAGAAAATATCTCAATTCTCAACTATTGATTTCTGTTTCCTATCCTGCTTTCGACGCCCGCCTATTGCGTCTTCTCTGTATCCAATGTTCGCCCACCATGGGAACATCCCGCCAAGACCGGCGCCGGCACGCCCTTCGCGCCCCACGGTACCACATGCTCACGGTTATGCCGGTGACAATTTGGTATCAGAGCCAATGGCTGGATCTTCAGAGATGGTGGCGTTGCCGCAACAAATCGCTGAACTCACAGCGTCCATGGCAATAAAGATGACCGAGTTAAAGACAGATCTTACGGCGGAAATCGTCGGCATCAAGGACCGAGTCGCATCTCTGGAAAAGCATCTGGCAAATTCAGGAGGTGGGTTGCTGCAAGTACCGCTAGGTTTACTAACTACCCTCCCTCCCGTTTCATATTTGCCACACGCTATGCAGTCCGGTAGCTCGCATGCGCCCCACATGCACAAGCTCTCGTTTATGACTTTTGATGGGAAAGCAGACCCCTGGGTTGGCTCAATCGTTGTGAGCAGTTCTTTCGATGCCAACAAACCCCGGAGAGTGACAAAGTGTGGTTAGCCTCATATCACCTGATTGGATCGACTTAGCAATGGTATTATCAGCTTGAACGTGACGACGACGAACCTCTGTGGCAGCTTTTCAAAGATTATTGCAATTTACGTTTTGGACCACCCATCCGTAACAATTTCTTAGGCGAACTAACCAAACTGCGAGCTGTCGACACAGTGGAGGACTACCAAGAATTTTTTTGGAGTTGCTTTGTCACACTGATTCACTATCAGCATCAAACAAAGTTCAACTCTTCACCTCGGGCTTGATGGAGCCAGTTCGCACAGATGTAGATCACTTCAGAACCCAGGCAGCCTCCAGCTCGCAATGGCCTTAGCTCGTGCATATGAGAAACATCATTTATTGACTGCCTCGCTTGCCAAACCTGTGGTTTGTTTGCCCAGCCAGCCACGCTAGGTACAGAGCTCCGCATCTAGTTCTGTGATCGCGCCGGCAGTGTCTAAACCTCCAAGTGAGGGTCCTATCATTTCGGCTGCTCCATCCTTAACAAGGCGACAGTTAACGGCTGCCCAAATGGCTGAACGTCGCAGGGCAAGATTCTGCTTCAATTGTGAAGAAAAATTTGTGACGGATCATCGCTGCAAACGGTTGTTCTTTCTAGAGATTGTTCCTGATGAATCTGACGACCTTGTCGAACCAACAACGCAACAAGATACGGAAGAACCGGCTATTTCGCTCCATGCGCTAACTGGTATTCAACCTCGTTCCACGCAGACAATGAAGCTTCTAGTTTGGGTGGGTTTGACTAAGCTACTTGCCTTGGTGGACTCGGGATCTACGCACAATTTTATCGCCGATGAGGCCGTGAACTGCACAGGTGTGAAGTTACGTCCTCAACAGGGGCTGCGAGTAGCTATGGCTAATGGCGAACACGTCTCGAGCAAGGGTGTTTGCACCGCCTACCGCTACGCACACTACGGATACGTTTCTTTTGGATCGTTACTCAACCCTCCTACCGGGTTTGACATTATACTGTTCAAGTGGTTGAGCTCTTTGGGGCCAATTTATGGGATTTCAAATTAATGACATTGACTTTCCATCACTAGGGTCATCAGTGACGTAGAGGTTTGCAATCATCCACTAGTTCATTACATTCCATTACATGTTCTTCCATGGATCTCATGACATACTTACTCAATGAATTTGATGACTTGTTTACTAAACCTCACAAAGTTGCCCAAAACGCTTTCTCATGACCACCGCATTCGCCTCGCCCGCACACGGCTCCCATTGCCGTCCGCCATACCGTTATCCACATTTGTATAAAATGAGCTTGAACACGGCATGAGGCCATGCAACGACAAGGTACTATTCAGCCCAGTACGTCTGCATTTTTAGCACCTATGTTGTTAAAAAACAAGATGGGTCTTGGCGGTTTTGTATTGACTATAGAGCTCTTAACGAGAAGACTATCAAAGATAAGTTTCCAATTCCAGTAGTGGAAGAACTTTTGGATGAAATCAAAGATGCCAAGTATTTTACCAAATTAGATTTGCGTTCTGGATATCATCAGGTCCGGATGCATCCTGATGATGTGGAGAAAATAGCTTTTCGTACTCATCAAGGCTTGTTCGAATTTTTGGTTATGCCATTTGGATTGATTAATGCGCCAGCTACTTTTCAAGCCTTAATGAATACCATATTATGGGATTATCTTCACCATTTCATCTTGGTTTTCTTTGATGATATTCTTATATATAGTTCATCATGGTCAAACCATCTACGTCATGTTCGCACCATTTTGAGCCTATTACAGAAACATCATCTTCATCTCAAGAAATCCAAATGTCTCATTGGCTCATCATCTGTCACGTATTTTGGCCATGTTATCAGTGGTGATGGTGTTTCCATGGATAAACAAAAGGTTCAAGCAATTGTTGGTTGGCCGATTCCTCACTCCGTACGTGCACTACATAGTTTCTTAGGTCTGGCTGGCTATTATAGACATTTTATTAAGGATTATGGTCTCATGGCGGCTCCACTTACTAAGCTCTTGAAAAAAGAAAAATTTGTTTGGACTGCAGCTTCTTCCAGTGCCTTCGACACATTGAAGGATATCATCTCTTCGCCCCCTGTGCTTCAACTTACTAACTTTAACCGTGATTTTATTGTGGAGTGTGATGCATCTGGCTCTGGCATTGGGGCTGTTTTACATCAATCAGAAGGTCCGATTGCTTTCTTCAATCGATCATCGGCTTTACGATATAAGAATTTAGCAAGATATGAGCAAAAACTCATTGGTTTGGTTCAGCAAGACGGCATTGACGATCGTATTTGTGGGGCCGTATGCTCGGCACGTATTGATCACTATAGCTCAAGTTTTTGCTTGATCGATTGGCGACTATACCTCAAGATCATTGGGTTAGTAAACTTCTTGGGTTTGATTTTTGCGCCGAGTATCGTCGACGCCAAAACACCGTGATCGATGCTCTATCTAGACGGATTCGACGAAATGTCATCTTTGGCGCTTTGGTCCTCAATTTGCTATTTTCGATGACATTCGTCGTGAGGTTCGCATTTCACCGAGTTACAAGCTATTAAGTCTCAAATTCTAACACGAACAGTAGATCCCAATTGGGGTTTTGTTGATGATCTCATCACTTACAAAGGTCGTGTCTATCTCCTGGGTTCTTCACCAACCTTGCTGGCTGTACTAGCAACGGCACACACGATTAGACATGAAGGAATTCAAAAGACTCTTCATCGCTTGCATGCCGATTTTCATGTGCCACAAGCTCGTCGACTGGTTCAAGAGTTTGTTCAAGCCTGTCATATTTGTCAATGCAGTAAGAGCAGTCATCTCCATCCAGCTGGACTGTTACAACCATTGTAAGTGCCAATGCATATATGAGACGATATATCGATGGATTTTATCGAGGGTTTTCCAAAAGTACATGGTAAATCAGTTGTGTTGACGGTGGTGGATCGCTTTTCTAAATATGCGCATTTCATTGCTCTTACGCATCCTTACACGGCAAGTTCAGTGGCTCGGGTATTTTTTGATGAAGTCATTCAGTTACATGGGATTCCTAGTTCGATCGTTAGCGATCGCGATCCTATTTTTACTAGCCATTTCTAGGAGGAACTCTTTGGGTTGACAGGGACTAAGCTTCACAAAAGTTCTGCATTTCATCCTCAATCGGGTGGCCAAACTGAGGTAGTCAACAAGATTATTAAGATGTACTTAAGATGTCTCACCGGAGATCGCCCACACCAATGGTTACAATGGCTGCCATGGGCTAAATATTGTTACAATACTTCTTATCAATCACCACTCCAGGAAACGCCTTTCAAGGTTGTGTATGGACACAATCCTCTGTCATTAGGTACTTATGATCCTGGTTCTGTGAGAGTTGCAGCCGTAGACAACCTGCTCCAAGCTAGAGATGAACTCATTGCAGATATACATGATCGGTTGCTTCAAGCGCAGCAGAGGTACAAGAAAGCGTACGATGTTCATCATCGAGATGTCCAGTTTGAAGTCGGTCAGTGGGTTTGGTTAAGACTCCATCATCACAAGGCAGCGTCTCTTGTCTTGCAAAATCAGGGTAAATTAGTACCTTGTTTTTATGGGCCATATCAAGTCAGTAAGAAGATTGGTTCCGTCACTTATCAGCTTCATTTACCGGCCAAGGCAAAACTTCATGATGTGTTTTATGTTAGCCTCCTAAAATATTTTTTGGGTGATCCCCCTAATATTCTGCCACCTCTCCCAAATGTCTATCATGGTAGGGTCTCCTGCCTTCCTGATAAGGTTGTTCATGCTTGCAAGGCTCGTGGAAAATGGCAAGTGCTTGTCCAGTGGTGTGATATGCCATCTACTGAAGCTTCTTGGGAAGACTAGGATGAATTTAAGTAGCAATATCCTTCCTTTACGCTCGCAGATGAGCTGTTTCTTGAGGAGGGGAGAGATGTCATATGGAGCATTACATATGGTCGTTGCTAAAGGAAGATCTTGGCCGGCGCTCCTCAAAGATCCGATTCGATCTCGACGCCCGTAATCCGTATATCGACAGCTACAGATATGTGGGTGTTTCCGCTTCCAGTCAGAGTTGAGTTAAGGCGTTTGTATTAGTTGCTTTCCATACCTTGAGTTCCTATTATAGTCCAGCTTGTTAGAGTCACTATTTAAAGAGAGACGCAGTATGTTTTACAATTAAGAAAAGATCTCAATTCTCAACTCTTGCTGCTTCCTATCCCGCTTCGACACCCACCTATTGCGCCTTTCTCAGATCCGGTGTTCGCCCACCACGGAACATTCGCCAAGACCAGGGCGCCGACGCACGTCCTTCAGCCGCTCACGGGTACCACCTGCGTTCACGAAGCTGTGCCGATGACAGAAATCGTATCATGAAAGAAAGAAATGCAATTCAGCATCAATGGCTTGCAATGCCTATATGATATCTAGGTAAACCATAGCCTAACCTATATTCAGCGCAAGGGACGAGAGGCCTTAAAAGTCACTAAACAGGTGCAGATCATGCAAAAGGTAATGATAGCTAACCGGCTAAAATCGTCAGACCCGGATTTCGAAAATCCAAATCCTCTGTGAAAATACTATGCTATTCCCTGGATCGGTAGATAGCACTCACAGACACTTCACTGAATCATTTCATACATGTCGTAAACTAAACCATACATTAATTTACAAACATCGAGTCACATAGACCGTGACAATCAAGTTTTACAATAAGGGCCGAACAAGCTAAAGGGTTACATTACAAAAGTAGCGGAAGCGATAGCGAGAAAAAGAGAGGGAAAGGCACGTCTTGCCACATGCAAGCGACTGGGGAAACCGGTGTACAGCCGATATTATCCAAGGACTTGAATAATACTAGCATACACGAGCATCGACTGAGTTAGCTAGACTAGGGCAAGGCTAGAACAACTATAAGCTAAACTACTCTTCATCAGCTTCTTGGTCTTCAATGCTTGGATCCTCGTAGTATGCATAATGTCCTCGATCTACAGGTTCTGAGGGTTTTGGGGGAGAGCGAGAGTGAGCACAACTTCCGTACTCGCGAGTCAACACACAAATGCAATAATAGTGCATGCAAGGCTTAACAAAGATTGGCTTGAGTTCTTTTATTTGCTAAAGCAATATTTTCAATTATCATAATTAGAAATTCCTATCACTCAACATTTTAACCAAATTGCATTTTATTAAATAGAGTAATTGTGCAATATTTATAATAGCAGAGGTTCCCTCCACCTTATGCTTACTTTGATTGGAGCTACCTCCATTTATTAACATCACTGGGTACGACGACCCAAGAAAAATCCAAACTCAGGGCTAGGTGAGCCCGCCACATTTTCATCTCGCCTATCAAAGTTTTTGAAATACAATTGTCGGTGTTTTAGAACCGATCTTACGTAAAGATTATTTG
Organism: Ampelocalamus luodianensis; assembly: GCA_036346255.1. Lineage (NCBI taxonomy): Eukaryota > Viridiplantae > Streptophyta > Magnoliopsida > Poales > Poaceae > Ampelocalamus > Ampelocalamus luodianensis. Next base: position 47,915,935 of record CM070637.1, read on the forward strand.
ATTCGGGGGGGTCTCCACAATTGATCACACAGACGAAGAAGACACGGGGATTTTTATACAGGTTCGGGTCTTCTCCGGTGAGAATAACAACCCTACTCCTGTGTATCTTGTATTTGCTCTTTGGATTACAATCGAATAAGTATGCTCTGTTTCTTCTTTTTTTTCCCAAAGGCCTCCCTCTCTATCTCCAACAGATACCTATTTATACTAAGCAATAGTGGACGTTGTCCTTCCAGGCTAATTAGTCGCTCATTATTATGTAATAATGAGAGTAATTACCGAGTAGTAATCTCCCATGTCACAATCGTTACATCGAGAGATAGTGGGAATTATCTACGCTATGTCGAGATAATCGCGTATTTTGACCGCTAGATTCTCACCGCTTAATGGGCCACAAACGGGTGGGTCCAAGAAGTCGTGAGGAACCCGTAGGTGCCCCGATCGAGAGAAAACTTACGACCGCACATACCGTAACGATCATACCATAGTCGAGAAGAGCTACGACTAGGTAGTAGTCGAACGATTATACCATGGTCGAGAAGAGCCACGCACCGTGGGTAGTCGAGGGATTATCCCGTGGTCGAGAAGAGCTACGACCGTGGGTAGTCGTAGGGATTATCCCGTGGTCGTAGAAGAGCTATTTACCGGGGTAGTCGTAGGGTGGTCTCACGACTTCCGACTAGTTCTTCCCTTTGATATTCTAAGGGTATGTCTTATGACGCCATATTTCTTGATTATGGAGTAAATAAATGAGGATTATTTAGATCCTCGCCATCTAGCCCCCACTTCAAGTGAAAATAACTTACTTGAGTGAAGGGTCGAGACGATCCTTTGACGACTAAGGGTCGTTAGGAAAACGTTGAAGGAAAAACTCTTCAACCCTTGTTTCTCGACCGTGAATATGCTTGATCGAGGTAATTGGTTTAAGGTTGTCACGACTACGAGATGTCTTACGACTTCGGCCGTCAGAGCCTTAAAACCGAAATAAGGTTTTCCTGTTGGTCTTACACTTGACCCGGGTCAAGATGGTAATTTCACTTGAGGTGTGAAAAGGTGTCTTGGGACTTTCCATAGGTAGGTAAAAACCCGTCCGCTGAAACGATTCCCAAAGCGGTGGCGATCGTTGGGATTACGCGACGCTTCATCTCACCCGCGGTTATAAACGGGCCGCAGGGAAGAACTTAGGTTCTTACCTTTACCCAACATCTATTGTTTTCTTGTTTCTTCCACGGTGACGCCGACATTTTCTTGAAGCTTTCCCAACTTTAAATCTTCTCGTTCTTGAGAGAAAAATGGCCAAGATTGTCTCGAATGGGCCGAGTCGGAGATGGATGATGCAAAATGATCGCGATCGCCGAGAAGATCCCCGAGGTCTTCTCGTGACTTGGATTGCGCGAATGGGCGCATTGGCCTTCGGAGAGGTAGGCCAAATTCCCGCCTTCCAGCTTATTGTGAGTGTGGCCTTCGATTGCTCGCCACCCTTTCTCACGCCGCACTGAAAGACTTCAGGTGGAATTAGTGAACCTTGGTCCTAATTCCATCACGATGTTAAGTGTATTCGTACTTGTGTGAGGCCTACCTAGGATTCCGGACCTCGAAATGCTCCAAAGATTATTATGGAATGGCTCGCTGCCGATCGATCGTAGTCGTGGTCCAAGCTCCATGACAACAAGTCGAAGGAGTATATTCATATGTTTACCCTGGCCGTCCCGGCGGGTTGGAAGAAGAGGTGGTTCTATCGGAGGTTACCCAGAAGATAGCCTCGCTTGTTGGACAAAGCCGCCGAGCGATCTTCTTCCGGGACTCGACTCCAAGAATCTCGACCGATAGCCCCTATATTCAAGCTATCAAAGATTTGAAGTCGGAGGGCTCACCGGTTGGCACGTGGTGAAGGACTTCATCATGCGCGGATTAGTCCTTTGATTTACAAGGGTCCCTCCCATGTGGAGGTACTCAGAAAGGACGACCCAACCAGGACTACAAGGACGGTGAGTAGAAAGACTTACTCTTTTGGTTTTATCCTTGGTTAACCCCGATTTAGTCTGCTTAATCGTATTGTCCATATTCCCGCATCTTTCGCAGCGGAGGTTGACGACGTGTCCGCTCATCTACGAGAAGCATCCGCGAATATGGCGCCTCAAATCCTCGCGGTTTTGACCACAGAGGAGAAAGAAAGGCGCCAAAGGTAATCAAACGACTTTGCCTTTAGGTGTTTTATTGTCGAGAATAGTATACGACTAGCTGATTTGTCGCAGAAAAACTTACGATCGGCAATCGATCGAGAAAACTTACGACCGGATGTAATCGAGAATAACTTACGATTAGACAATGTCGAGGAATGCTTACGACTTAACGTAATCGTGAGAATGACTTACGATTAGATAATGTCGAGAAATACTTATTTACTTAACGACTGCATATACTCGTAACGATTATACCATGGTCGTAGAAGAGCTTACGACCGGGGTAGTCGCATCGATTATCCCGTGGTCGAGAAGAGCCTACAACTAGGGGTAGTCGAGGATTATCCCGTGGTCGAGAAGAGCTTACGACTGTGGGGTAGTCGAGGGTGGCTCACGACTTTCTCGACTAGTTCTTCCCTTTGATATTCTAAGGGTATGTCTTATGACGCCATATTTCTTGATTATGGAGTAAATAAATGAGGATTATTTAGATCCTCGCCATCTAGCCCCCACTTCAAGTGAAAATAACTTACTTGAGTGAAGGGTCGAGACGATCCTTTGACCACTAAGGGTCGTTAGGAAAACATTGAAGGAAAAACTCTTCAACCCTTGTTTCTCTCGACCAGAATATGCTTGATCGAGGTAATTGGTTTAAGGTTGTCACGACTACGAGATGTCTTACGACTTCGAAGCCGTCGTAGCCTTAAAACCGAAAATAAGGTTTTCCTGTTGGTCTTTCACTTGACCCGGGTCAAGATGGTAATTTCACTTGAGGTGTGAAAAGGTGTCTTGGGACTTTCCATAGGCGTAAAAGCCCGTCTGCTGAAACGATTCTGCGGCGGTGCATCGTTGGAATTACGCGATGTTTCATCTCACATGTGCGGTTATAAAACGGGCCACAGGGGAAGAACTTAGGGTTCTTACCTTTTTACCCAACAGTCTATTGCTTTCTTGTTTCTTCCGCCACGGTGACTCGCACATTTTCTTGAAGCTTTCCCAACTTTAAATCTTCTCGTTTTGAGAGAAAAAATGGCCAGATTGTCTCCGAATGGGCCAAGTCTGAGATGGACGATGCAAAATGATCTTTGATCGCCACGAGAAGATCCCCGAGGGTCTTCGTGACTTGGATTGCGCGAATGGGCGCATTAGCCTTCGGGAGAGGTAGGCCAAATTCCGCCTTCCGTGCTTATTGTGAGTGTGGCCTTCGATTGCTCGCCACCCTTTCTCACGCCGCACTGAAAGACTTCAGTGGTGGAATTAGTGAACCTTGGTCCTAATTCCATCACGATGTTAAGTGTATTCGTGTTGTGTGAGGCTCACCTAGGGATTCCCATGACCTCGAGCTGCTCCAAGATTATTATGGAATGGCTCGCTGCCGGATCGCTGGTAGTCGTGGTCCAAGCTCCATGACAACAAGTCGAAGGAGTATATTCAGATGTTTACCCGGCCATCCCGGCCGGGTTGGAAGAAGAGGTGGTTCTATCGAGGTTACCCAGAAGATAACCTCTCGCTTGTTGGACAGCCGCCGAGCGATCTTCTTCCCGACTCGACCAAGAATCTCGACCGATAGCCCCTATATTCAAGCTATCAAAGACTTGAAGTCGGAGGGCTCACCGCTGGCACGTGGTGCGTGACTTCATCACGCGCCGGATTAGTCCTTTGAAGACAAGGGTCCCTCCCATGTGGAGGTATCAGAAAGGACGACCCAACCGGGGACTACAAGGACGGTGAGTAGAAAGACTTACTCTTTGGTTTTATCCTTGGTTAACCCCGATTTAGTCTATTTAATCGCATTGTCCATATTCCCGCATCTTTCGCAGCAGAGGTTGACGACGTGTCCGCTCATCGCGCGAAGCATCCGCGAATATGGCGCCCTCAAATCGCCGCGTTTTGGCCACATAGGAGAAAGTAAGGCGCCTAAAGGTAATCAAACGACTTTGCCTTTAGGTGTTTTATTGTCGAGAATAGTATACGACTAGCCGATTTGTCGCAAAAACTTACGATCGGGCATCGATCAGAGAAAACTTACGACCGGATGTAATCGTAGAATAACTTACGATTAGACAATGTCGAGGAATGCTTACGACTTAACGTAATCGTAGAATGACTTATGATTAGATAATGTCGTAGAAATACTTACGACTTAACGTAATCGAGAATGACTTACGATTAGATAATGTCGAGAAATACTTATAATTTTTGAGTGATCATACTGCACCACTTTTCTCCTTCTTCAACGTAAAGTTGGCATGGAGAACCGCCGAGACGACGAGGAAGTCGAGTGGTGGTTGTAGGGCGACCACGCAAACGAGTCAAGTCCTCCATCTAAGAAGCGCCGATCGTGAAAGTCGCGACAAGGGGGTTCGAGTTCTGCTCCTCCCGCTTCCTTTTGCTAAGTTTGCCGCAGATCTAGCCGCTGCAAGAAAGAGAGCGTAAGAAGAGGCTCTTGCCCTTGCCGCAAGGTCCCCAAAGTTAAGGTACCTTTCATCGCGATGATAAGTCCTTCGCAGCTTCGCTTCGCGCTTTGTAAGACAAATAGAAAAGAAGAACTCGAAGGAGTTCATGTCTTTGTGAAGGAAACCGCCGCCCGTGGAATCAAGCCGTGGAAGCAAGATTCTCGTGGCGGCCGAGACCGATCTCGCCCACCCGAAGTCGGGAGGAGATGACTCTGTTCCCGAGTGCATCTCAACCAATGGTGGTTGAGAAGAAATCAAGAAATCTTCCGCTGGGAAGGTTGCTCCCAAATTTCGGGTTAGGTCCGGTACATGTAGGTACGTAAAATAAAACATATAAGTGTAATGACTACTATCGCTTTATTTGTTGACTTATTGTTGCGCTTTGCGATTCTCACCCTGCCTTCAAATTTCTGGGGAACTCTCATAGAGGATCTCGTTATTACCCTTCATCCGGGGTGCGACAACGAAGAGTCAAGATCTAGCTATCGCCCCCGCCGCAGAAGAGGCCGCAGCTTTGAAGTCGCCACGAAGGCCAATGATGTTGAAGTCGCCACGACATCCGAGTCGCCGAGAGACCGTGATGGAGGCCACACAAGCCTCGAGGAGGCACCGAGACGACGGCGGCGAGCGCCGACCGCCATGCCGGCAGGAGGAGGTCGCATGATGTTTCTCCGGCTCCTGTGGAGTTCATGTCACGCAGTCGAGGAAGAGGAGTATTTCAACTTTGCTCGACTTCTTTGCCCTCGACTCCATCGTAGGATCTTCCGCCACCGCCTCCGCGATCGAGTTCCCACTCCAAGAGCATTGTCAATCGCGGAGACGATTTGACAATGAACGACTTGAAGGGGTATGGTGGAAGCGAGTCGAGGAGATGGATGAGTCAAGGATCCATCACGAATAGTCTCCATGTTTGCTTGGTCAAACATGAACGTAAGTATTTATCGATACTCACTTAGGGTTTTATCTCTTTATCTTATCGCTTTCTCTTTTCGAGAGCCGTTGAGCAAGTCGCTACGATTTGTGAGTACAATCGACAACTTGTCAAGCTTCGACAAGAAAGGCAACACTCTGCGAACAAGCAGAGGTGGTGAGTGACACTCGAACCGGCTTGTCGAGAAAAGCTACGACTTATACTAGTCGAGAAAAACTTACGACTAGGGGTGGTCGAGAATAACTTACGACTACCCATTGGTCATAGAAATGCTTATGACCACTTGTTTTCATGTCGCTCTTTTATCTTTGCAGTTTAAGAGCGACTAAAAGATCTTGGTTGATTCGCCGACTTTGAAAAAGCCGAGTCAAAGAAGCCGAGGACAAAACATCGACCTCCCAAGAAGCTTCAGAGGCTAACTCGCAGCCTAAACGATTGCGGGAAAATTAAATAGTACGACATTACGATCGCTTCGATCTTGGTTTTCAGATCCCTTTGCTTTTTGACCTCTTATTCTTTGTAGAAAAAGAAGTCAAAAATAAGACCCTTCACCCAATATGGGGCTCTCCGATCGAGGTTAATAAGAAGACCTCCGTTGTCCGCAAATCTCCGGATCGCTAAGGAGAAAGACCAAGAGATTGAGAACTTGGGTTCTCAATTAGTCGGTAAGTAGAATTTTTACCGCTATTTATTCATTCTATCTTCTCATAGAATCGTTTTTCTTATTCAATCCTCGCCTTATCGTAATCGATTGATCAAATAAAGCGACTCCATGAGGCTTCGACTTATTCCCGTGAGGAGACAAAATCAATGAAGATCAATCTTCAAGATAATATCTCACTTCAACAATGTACTCGATGGGCTTCGTGTCGGAGGGTTGTTCCTCGTGACGACACGATGGCCGCCATACGAGTGCCATTGGGGAACAAGTCGGCACTCGAACGAGATGATATCTACTCAAGGCCAATCGTAACGATTCAATAAGGGAAGCGGTCAAAGGAGCCGTGAGTTTTGTTTTAGCAAAACTCAAGGCCCGCGATCCTAACCTTAATCTTCATTCTCATTGAAGCCGACTTCGATCGCACCGAACTCGAAGCCGAGAAGTCGATCGAAGAGATGCGATCGGTTGGCAGAAGGTCGCGGAGGAGATGCAGATAGAATCTCCTAGACAGAGTAGTCTTGTAATATATTCTTGTATACACAAGTCTTTTTGGTGGTGACGCTAAATATATGATCCTTTTTCCGCAAATTATCTTGTAGAGTAAATAGTAAGTCATAAGATAAAAGAAGAAATAGTTAGACCAGATATGAGCGATTCCTCCTTCCTTTCAGATCTTTCCGCGAATCATCTCATAGAGTAGTTAGTAACTCGTAGGATGATATCTTTAGAAAAATTAGACTAAGAAATGAAGTCATGTTTATAACTTTATCCTAGTTCCTGGCTACTTACTTAGTTTATTTTAATAAACTAGGTAAGTAAAGAAAGGGTTCTCAAAAACAGAGATGTTTGTCTGCCTTAGAGTTGTCAAACATCGACTTGTTTGCACTAGTCGAAAGAGTAGAAATAGGTCGACGCTAGGAAGTTCCCTCAGTGGGCGTGACCACGCAGAGAAAAAGGCTTCGACTAGGTGATGTTACCATCTCCAACCTGATTAATTAACTCGATAATGACGACTAGAGCTAAACAAGCTTCTCGAGTACCTTAAGGATTCATTCGGCCACATTCATCTTTACGGACTTAGTTGTTCGCAAAGAAAAGTAGGAAACCGAACGACATTAGGAAGTTCCGTCTAGTGGGCGTAACCACGTGCATGTGAGAGGCTTCGACTAAGTGTGTTTCTTCCTTCGACCAAGAAACTAATCAAGTTATTTGAAAAGGTAGTCAATGCATCTTAAAGAAAAGGTTACTCTTCTCGTTTATTTTTCAAATAAGCTAAGGTGATATGAATTCACTTAACAACTTTTGACCATTTTTCCGAGCTCAATAAGCTTTGTATCGATTGTTTAAGAACGGGCGATATTAGGAAGCTCCTTCCAATGGGCATAACCACATGCAGAGAGGAGAGACTTCGACTAAATGTATCGCCCTTTGCTAACCATTGTACAGAAGGATGAGAGAAAAATGGTCGAAAGAATAAAAGCTAAATTCAAAATAGACAAAAAGATAGGAGAACTCGTTGCTTTATTGCCGTTGAAGTTTGTTACACATAAAATTTGCGTGAATCGTCAATGTTCCAAGAATTTGAGAGAACACGACCGCCTTCCATTGCAAGTCGTATCGATCCCGACGCGTTATTTCGACCACGGTGTAAGGACCTTCCCACTTGGGGAAAGTTTGTTCCGATTAGACGGGATTGGATAAGTCTCAATACTAAATCACCGCAATGAGGTCGCGAGGTTGACCTTACGATCATAGTATTCGCGCAGGCTTGTTGGTAGACCGCGAATGGAATAAAGCTTTGTTCCTCCGCTCTTCGAGCAAGTTGATGTCGTCGCTCAAGATGTTCTTGAGACGAGTCGTGAAACTTGTCGACTCTTTCTCGACTGATCTTAATTTCGAGGAAGCATGGCTTTAGCACCAAAACTAGAAAGAAAGGTGTTTCTCCGTAGCTCGCTAGTCGTCGTATGAATTGCCCATAACACGAAGGTATTCCTGCACCCAAGCCCTCGAGCGCTTTACCACCGATCAAGACTCGGTCTTGATTCCTTCATTATCCGCCGTTCGCTTCCTCGATCGCCCGCTGCTTTGGGGTGTGCGACGAGGCGTAACACAAACGAAGTTCCTGAACTCGCCGCAAAATTCCCTGAAATTTTGCGCTTGTAAATTGTTTACCGTTATCGTGATAATTCGACTTGGTACTCGAATCGAGTGATCACGCATCTCATCATGAACCGCTTTGTCGCTTCGTTGTTATCCAACCACGAGTTCGCTTCTATCCATTTTGTGAACATATCAATAGCCACAAACAGAACTCGAAACCTCCTGGAGCTCGGGTAACGGTCCTAGGATATCGAGACCCCAAGTTGCAAAAGGCCATGACAGAGGAATTGTTTGCAATGCCCGAGTGGTTGGTGTATTTGCCGCTATGAAACCGACATCGCATACATCTTTTAACCATCTCCTGGCATCGAGAGCGTTGGCCAATAAAAACCTTGTTTAAAAGCTTTACCAACCAAAGGTTCAGAGGAAGCATGAGTTCCACAGATCCTCCGTATGTCGTGGAAGGAGTTTTAATCCTTCGCTTATGGAATACATCGCATGAGCACCCCTTAGGTTCCTCTTTATAAAGAACACCTTCACCAAAGTATACATTTTGGCTTTTCGGATAATCGATCCGATTCTAGATCGCCATCTGTAAGGAACCCTCTTGAAGATACTCATAAATGGGCGCCATCCATGTATCTTCGCACTCTAGAGAGGCCGCTTTATAGAAGGTGTCTCCGTTCATCGACTATGGACGGTTTCAAGTCGCTCCAGAACACCCTTTCGTACTACGGATCGGAGGAAGCTAGACGAGCCGCTTGGTCTCATGAGGAAATTATCCTTTCGGGGGATAAATTGTACCTCAAAGCCCAAAAAGTGCTTTTCTAACTTTTGTACTTCCGATAGGTACCGGGACATGGTCGAATTGGAGCACTCGTACTCCTTTCCGACTTGATTCACGACTAGCCGAGAGTCTCTTACGAGTAATCGCCGAATCGAGTGCTTGCCGCAACTCGTATACCAGCCTAGCAAACCTTCGTATCGCCACGTTATTAGTGGCCCAAAGTTTAATTGTATGACATACTTTAAGGTTTCTCCGATAGGAGATTCCAGGACCACCCCAGGCCCCGAGCCACTTATCGTAAGTGACCCGTCAAAGTACATCATCCACTGATCGTGGGAATCGTGATCGGGATCCCGAATGTGTTCAGATTTGTCCATTCGCGACAAAGTCCGCTAAGATCCGATTTAACGCCGCTCGACACGAAATGGATGTCGAACACCCCAAGTTCGACCGCCATTTTGCCATGCGCCCCATCGCTTCCCTATTCGAGGATCGCTCCCCAGGGAAACTCGCACTACATACCTAGTTTGTGCGCTCAAAATAATGCCACGCTTCTCAAGACATGAGGAGGGCATAAAGAAGTTTTTGAACCCGAGGGTAACGCCCTTAGGTCCGCAAAACCTCACTCACGTAGTATACCGGTCGTTGTATGTTCTCACGTTCTACGACCAAAGATCGCGCTATCGCTCGTGGCGTGGCGCCTAGGTAAATTAAGAGCGCCTCGTAAGATACCTCTTGACTTCCTCGAAGGCTAAGTTAGCCTCTTCCGACCATTCGAAACCTTCATGTTTCTTAGAAGTTTGAAGAAAGACAGTCCTTTTCTCCCAGTCGTGCTATGAAACGACTTAAAGCCGCCATGCACCCTGTAAGTTTTTGGACTTCTTTTTTCGTGGTCGGGGGGCGCATCTGAGTGATGGCTTTGATCTTTTCGGGATTTGCTTCGATTCCCGCTCGTAAACCAGAATCCAAGCAATTTTCTCAAGAGACCCTAACACACACTTCTCGGGATTTAGTTTCAATTGGTGTTTTCGAGGTTGTCGAAAGTCTCCGCAAGTCCGTGATATGTTCGAGTCGCTTGGTGCTTTTACGACTAGGTCATCGACATAGGCTTCCAAATTTCGCCTAGTTGAGGAGCGAAAGTCGTTTGCATCAAACGTTGAAAAGAAGCTCCAGCATTTTTTAGGCCGAATGGCATTTTGACATAGCAAAATACTCCAAACGGTGTAATAAATGCGGTCTTTTCTTCATCTTCTCGATGCATACTGATCTGATGATAACCAGAGTATGCATCTAGAAAACTCAACATTTCACATCCCGCAGAGAGTCAACCGGTGATCGATGCGAGGTAAAGGGAAATCATCTTTGGACAAGCTTTATTAAGATCAAGAAAGTCACGCACATACGCCATTTGCCGTTAGACTTTCTAACCATTATAGGTTGGCCAACCACTGGTGGTTGACTTCTCTTATAAAGCCCTTTAAGCAACTTGTCCAATTTCGACCTAATAGCATCTCGTCGATCGGGGCAAATCTCAGAACTTTTGTTTTACGGGTAGTTTATCGTGCCGTAAGGCTAGCCTCGTGCTCGATCACATTCCTTGGGACTCGGGCATGTCGGATGCTTGCCACGCAAAGACATCGCGCTTGTTCGAGGAAGGTGTTGAGGGCGTCTTCCTATTTAGGGTCGGAAGAATCCCCAATGCGAGCAGTCTTCGAGGGCTCCTCTGCGCCCGGAGGAACCTCTTTGACTCGGTCGCTCGCTTAGGTGTAGCTTTAGGCTTCGACTTGCTAGTCGAAGGTCGATTCGCCTCGAGCTGGTAGTTGTCCAACCATCTCAAGGGAACGACGGCCGCAGAATGCGCCATCTTCTTGTCACAATATATTGTGATCACCTTTGGGACTCGCATCTTAAGACATTGGTACCCATAGTGAGTAGCTATCAAAAATTTGTCGAGTAGGTCGTCCGAGTATGGCGTTATATGCCGATCGAAATCGACTACATCAAAGGAGACTTTCTCGTTCTAAAATTGCTTGGTGATCCAAACGTTAAAGGAAGAGAAACTTGGCCAATGGGTTTGTCGAAGACCCCGCATTTATTCCATGAAATGAATATCGCATCGGTCTTACCTTTGTCCCGGTACTTGCATCTCGCCCGAGTACTCGTAAAAAAGATATTTAACGAGCTTCCACCATCAACTAAAACTCGATTGACTCGACAATTGTTGATGGTGGGTTCGACTACTATCGAAATCGACTGGTCTAGTCGAAGGTATCGACAATCTCCTTCTCAAAGCAAGGGTGATTTCACCACATCGGTAATTTATTGACAAGAGGAGAGTCGATTGTGTTTACTCTCACGCTCGATCGCCACCGCCTTCGTGATTCAGATGTCAAGACCCCATAGATGTGATCAATGGTGTGTTGCGGGTCCCGAACGACATCTCCTCATCGTCCGACTCTTTTGTCCACCGGTTTGGCCCACCTGCTCAAGAATAGGAAGTGGCCCTTGCCGTAATAATAGTCCTCGAAGCTCCGTAAGAAAACTCGGCAGCAGCTAAGGTCATGCCCTTCTTTTTATGAAAAGGACACCACCTGGTTTGTCGCTTCTCCGATCTTGGCGCTACCTTTACTTCGATCGGATTTTGCTTGGGGTTGTGTGGCTCTTATCGCTACGCCACGACCTCCTTAGAACCGCATCCGGAGATTTTTGACTTTTCGCTTGTTCTTAGATTTCCTAGCCTTTTATCCTTTTTCTTACCACTTTCGCCGCTTCGAGGGATGCCATCTTTGAGATCGATGGTATCGCTCCATTCGACCGCTTCAAAGAAGAAATGATATCTATCACCATCTCAAAGAGCTCAACGACGGTGGCGGTGGATGTAAGGCGATGTCCTCTGTTATTCTTTCGCTACGGACTCGCTTGAAAGCCCCGATCACGATGAGTCGAAACTTCCGAATAGAGTTTCAACCCGATCAAGCGCTGATGAATTGTCGTAGCTTTCATGGTTGTTCTGCCTTATCCGGCAGTCATCCTCCTTTCTGGCGATTGTAAGTTCTCCGAAATTAGCCGCCAGAGATCACGAGGTGTTGCCATGAGTAGATCGACTCAAATGGTTGGTTTAGAAGCCATGATCGCGCCGATCCTTCGAGCATCGGAAGGTAATTCGCCATGACATGCTCTCTCCTCATGCAGCTCTGATAGTCAGAGTGTAGATTTGGAGGAACTCGATGGGGTTTTGAGTTCCATCGAATTTCTCCATATTCGCTTGGCCGAAATCGAGGCGCCAACGAACCGCTCAAGGTCGTGAGAACGCCCGACATCCCGAGATAACCTCTTGTCTTCTTTTTGCGTAAACGGCGGTTAATGTCGCCGCGATCGAACTCGCCGATACCCACCATGGGGACTAGGCCTATAATAGGCCTCACCTTACGGGGAAATACTGCACTCCCGCTTGCCACCGCGGCGCTCGTCGCCGAAGTGGTGAAAGATCACCCTCCCGCTGGCTTGTGGCATTTTCTCATGTCGAGAGAACGACATGAGGGAGAGTCGTGCCGCCTTCCATGCGACGCAGTTTCTGAACGATCGCGTATAGCCGCACTATTACGACTTCGTGGTTGTGGTCGACCTCGCCGCCGAGTTTGGCCATCATGTCACGAAGTCTTTGCGCGATCTCCTCGCAAAAAGATCATAACCCGTGCTCGAGCGAGTTCTTGTCGGGTTCTCCAAAGAAATCATTGATGTGCCGGAGTTCTTGAGCTTCCTTCGATCGAAATAAGCGCTCGTGGAGGTTCTTCGAGCCACTATTTTCTTCCGTCGATCGCCTCGTAATGGTCTATTTCGCACTTTGAACTTGTTTTAATGGAGCGAGAATGTTGAGGATGTCCCGCACGCTCATCAAAGTGTTCGCTTGCTCGCCACCGTGGTGTCCTTGCCATTACGACGAGGTGGTGTAGAGTATGCTCGGCGGGAAGCATGTCCAATCCTTCTTCTGGGAGAACGATCCTGATCAGAGGGAAGGACGAAGACCTCCCGTGGATGACTTCCACTTGCGCCGAGATCTTCTCACCGGAGGAGTGGTCGAGCGACACCATCTCGCGACTTGGAGTAAACCCCTCCAGGTAGGGGAACTCCGGGTTATAACCGTCTCGGTCTGCATGTGGCTCCTGCGTTGGGACGGTTGAATTTGGATGAATAGCATGTTCGATCCTCTTCCTCGCGAAATGCTCGAGAGAGAGGACCATCGATGTCGATGGAGCTCCGGATAATGGCTTTAACTTGTCTCGCCAACTCGAATCGTTTTGGGGACTCAACACTTTGAAGAAAAGCTCGTCGTGTTACGAGTTTGCCCCGAGATGCAGTCATTGTCGGTCGAAGTTGACCCTTGCCTTCCGAGGAAATTGATCCTCTACCGGGCGCATCGTCGTGGGGATAAGGATCCTCTCGACTCGTGGCAATGCGCTCCGAGATCCGATAGAAGATCTCCGAGGCGGCAATACCGCCGTAAGATTCGATACTCGGCTCAGATTCGAGACCGCATCCATGTCGATGTCTGCAGAATCGCCAAGTCGAACCAATTCTCCTCATTCCATTCTCCGGCATGGTAGCATAAAAGAGAAAAGGAAGAATCATGACAAGGAATTACCAGAGGAACCCCACTGACGGCGCCAATCGCCGGTGTTTTAGAACCGATCTTACGTAAAGATTGTTTGATTCGGGGTCTCCACAATTGATCACATGCATAAAGGAGACACGGATTTTTATATGTGTTCGGCCTTCTCCTGAGAATAACAACCCTACTCCTCGTATCTTGTATTTGCTCTTTGGATTACAATCGAATAAGTATGCCTTGTTTCTTCTTTTTTCCCAAAGGCCTCCTCTCTATCTCTAACAGATACCTATTTACTAAGCAATAGTGGACGTTGTCCTTCCAGTTAATTAGTCGCCATTATTATGTAATAATGAGAGTAATTACCGAGTAGTAACCTCCCATGTCACAATCGATTTACGATGAGATAGTGGGAATTATCTACGCTATGTCGAGATAATCGCGTATTTTGACCGCTTAGATTCTCACCGCTTAATGGGCGTCAAACGAGTGGGTCCAAGAAGTCGTGAGGAACTCGTGAGCAGCCCCGATCGAGAAAAACTTACGACCGGACATACCGTAACGATTATACCATGGTCGAGAAGAGCTTACGCACCGTGGGGTAGTCGAGGATTATCTCGTGGTCGTAGAAGAGCTAGTCGAGGGATTACGTGGTCGGGGGTAGTCGTAGGGTGGTCTACGACTTCCTGACTAGTTCTCCCCTTTTGATATTCTAAGGGGTATGTCTTATGACGTCATATTTCTTGATTATGGAGTAAATAAATGAGGATTATTTAGATCCTCGTCAAGAACTAACTCAAGTAAGTTTCCATGTCCGCCTTTGACTGTAGGCACGCCTGTTTAAACATTTTATAACTCTGCAGAGACTGTACACTTTACCCACAAGAGACAATCAACTCGTTGCCCCACATAATTCCTTGGTCATGCAGTTGAGAGATCATCACAGTAACTTTTCAATTTATCTCGCCCCTTCCGTCATCTCACCCATATAGGCCACGTGAGGGCCCCATAAGTTGTGTGGGATGTTCACCTCAGCGACTGGCGTAGCAGGGCTACACCTCAGCAACTGGCAACTTCACCTTGCATCGGTGTCCCATTCAAGCCAGAACGTATCGAGTGCTTGCACTATCCCATACCCCCTCCAATGAGATGACTTTTAGGGTTTAACAAATTTACTTAGCCAAGTTGTACTTTACAGACTTATGGTTGTATTTATTTTACAATGGGAGGTCATGACAAGATTAAGTCCTTAATCTATCCGGGCGGTTCATACCACATACCAACCACTCTTGTGCTCCAACGGCACCCACCAATATACCATCCGCCCAGATGTGGTAATAGCAATTTAATAGGGTTTTGGGGGATCAAAAATATATTATCTCAACATTTCAGTCATTTTACCTACAATGACCGCCTAAATCCACTTTCATGATTAAAAGATGATGATTAGGGTATTTTAATGCCCAGTACTTAAGCCAGACTAGCATATCGCTTAAGTACAACCTATAACTAGTATAGTTACCATATAATTACTAGGGTGACAAGGATTAAGGGATTCAATTGTCAAAGGATGGCATAGTAATATTTAATTACCAAGTTGGCATTTAAACTACTGTAAGATTTAACATATATTTGCATAAAGAATTAAAGCATGCAATTTCGTATTTTAAAATAATATAATTTGCATAAATTGTAGGCTCAAAATGATCAAAGTATTGACTTGCCTGGATTAAAGGTAAGAGAGTCTTGATAATCTTGTGCTTGGTCGAAATGGAGATCTCCCGCTTCTTCGAAATCTATTCAAACGAACTACCAGAAAAGAACAAAACAAGCAAAGAGAGTAAATAAATACACAAAAAATATTAAATGAACTCCAAATTAAATGAGACCACTGCCATTAGCAAGGTCTTGAATTTAGACAAATTTAGAAATAAATTTCATAATTTTTGGAGTTATAACCGAGGAGAACAGACTTTTTAAAGTTTGGATTGGAATTAAAACAAGAAAATAAGGAGGGAGAGAGAAATTGACCCACTGACATTAGGGGCCCACTAAATATTGGCATGGTCCATGTGTACAGTGCATGCACCGGTAGGTCAACATGCACTATGCACCGGTCCATGGCTCACGGGTCCACGGGGGTGGCATTGCACATGGGGCCCACCTATCGGTCAAAGGGGGAGGGAGAAACCGGGAATTCAAAACCGACACTGTTCCTCGGGCCCACGCGGCATTGAGACAAGGCAAAAGATTGGTTAGCAATTAAACTGGAGCTCAATTAAGGCCATGATTACTTAGCCCTTAAGACAAGGATTAGGGATATTAAATGTGGAGGGACTGTGCTGTCCAAAACTGACAGCACAGGGGAGGCTCTCGGGTGGTTGGCGGCTCGGGCTCGCCGCCGGCGAGGAAGGGTGTGGCAGCACTGGGCAAGGGTGGGGTCTGGAGGCACGGAGCCAGTGGCGACGTTGGGGAGTCGCCGGAGCGGCGACGCAACAACAAGGGGGCGGCGGCGACGCTCGGCCAAATCCGACAACGGCGTTCGGCTGATTCTTGACGAAAGATCGTGGAAGCACGGGTGAGAGTGAAGCTTAGGGAACCTACCAAGCCAAGAATGAGCGTCAGAGAAGAACAGTGGAGGGAGATCAATGGGGAAGAAGAAAGTGGCTGAAGTCGAGGGAGACGGGCAAATGCGGCGGCGACAGTGAACCAAAACCAACTCTGCTTGAGGGGAAGTACTCCTTGGCTCCGGAGGCTCTTGGTGACTGGGTCGACATGGCGGTGGCATCACTAGAGCGACAAAATGTCGGCGAGGATGGCTCGACTGAAAGGGGACGCGGGCGATTCTTCAGTTTTTCTTGGGTGAGACTTACCAAGAGAAGAGGGGAGTGAAGTAGGGGTCAAGGGGGTGCTCTGGACCCCTTTGTAGCAGAAGGAGATGAGGAGGAGCCGTCGAGGGTCAAGGCAGCATGGGGAGCTCACGCGGCCCGAGGCGTGGCAGAGGGGGCAACACTAACTACTCTAGCACGACGATGATTTGAGGCTTGTGTGACGGGACGGGGTGGAAGCGGACATCATGGCGATGACTCTGGAGGCCAGGGCAGGTGGTGGAGGCGACGGCTCTAGTGCAGGCGTGCACGTGCGTAACGCAGCGCGCGGCCAGGGTGCTAATGCGGGCGCGATGCTGTCGTCATGTCGACGGGACAAGGCGAGAGGAAGGGGGGCGCCAGAGTCAAGGTTAGCAGAGGAGCGGGTGGGCGCGGTAGGGCAACGAGCGTGGGTGCACCGACACGGTCAGGGAGGCGTGGACGCGCTTTGACTGGCAGGGGGTGGCGTCGGGGTTGTCACAGGTGAGAAGAAGGGGCGGGAGGAGGGAGATGAGCCTGATGGGCCGAAAGGGGAGGGAGGTGGGCCGGGTAGGATGGGCCAAGCCCACAAAAGAAATAGGCTGAGCCCACTAGAGGAGAGAGAAAGGAATTTGAACTGAGATCCAAGTTTGAATTTGAATTGGAAATGTTGAAATGGGGTAGAAGCTAAAGATTTTTTTGAATTACACAATAAATGAAATAGATTTTGAACTCAAAAAGAAAAGCTTCAATTACTATTCATAAATCGGCAAAATGGAATGTTACAAAAATAACCATACAACTATTACATCCCAACATTGGTTTTAATCACATTCCCATATGCAAAAATAGCAGCACAAAGACTCCAGTTTCTCTTCTGGATCCATCGTAGACATTTCGCCTTCCTCCTTACAGTAGCTTACAACAAACAACCACATATCCTTTTTTTCTTATGTAATGTTAATTTCCATTCTCGTCCTAACTATTGGAACCAATTAGATACTGTTTTTATCTCACATGATATAAGCTTCTAAGTGACCATAGAAAAGCAGCTAGCAAGAATGTTAATTTCCATTCTCGTCCTAACTATTGGAATCAATCATATACTGTTCTTATCTCGCATGGTATAAGCTTCTAAGGGTGCATTTGGTTGGTTGAACGAGGCTAAACAGGGTGGTTCTGTTCGGAAAATGGAGTGGTTCACGTGTTTGGTTTGGAGAATGGAACCAAATGGTTCAGTACCAACTCATTCCATTGGAAGGAATATTCTGCATAGATGTTGTACCAGTTCGTTCGACGAAAAAACCCGAACCACACGGTCCACTGTCTCCTCGTGAGCGCTCCTGGCCGAAGCTTCTTGGCGCCGCTTCCTGGCTCGCCTCCGCGGCTTGGGCTTGGCCCGCTTGGTGCCGTAACTCCATGGCGCCACCGCTTCGGCTCCTCGGCCGCGCTCGCCACCGCCTCTCGCCCGTGCTCGCCACCGCCACCTCTCGCCTCCACCCGACAAGACTAGCCCGACCCCGTCCCTCACGCACGCGCCGCCGATCAGGCGAGGCTCGGCCGCTGGCCGCCTCTCGCACCGCTTGCCTCGGGCTCACCTGGCTCGGCCCCATGGCAGTGGTCGTCGGTCTTTGCTCTCCCCCCTGCCTATTTCAGGGAAGAAAGAAGAGTGTGGGAGAAAGAAGAGTGTGGGGGGAAGAAAGAAGAGTGTCGGCAGGAGAAGGGATAAAGGGAGAAAAAGAAAAGGAGGGAAAGAAAGGAAGGAAATGGGGAAAAGAGAAAGGAATAAAAGAAAAAGAAAAAAATTATGGCAGTCCAAATACAATCCTATTCATCAAATCAAACATCATCTTGAACCATCTAGGACCATTCTATCCCACCAACCAAACAAACAAAATCATATATCATCATATCCCACCAACCAAACACTATACTTGTATCATCTCATACATGACAATCTTATCCATCTTGTACCATCTCATCCCATTCACCCTGGTTCACCTAACCAAACACACCCTAAGTGACCATAGAAAGGCATCCAGCAAGAACATACAAATCCACTTAAATCTGATAAATGCTAGCCAAAAACAAATCTCAATCATTCTATACAATACAGAGTAAGTAGAATGAAATTTTGTATCAAACATAACCTGCAATTCAATCTTATTTGAACTGATAAGCAGGGGAAAGTCTATTTTCAGACAAATGACTTTGTGACAAACATCTGCAAGCTATCCATCTATATGTCCAGACAATGAGAAAAATATGAGGATGTCAAGTATGGAACAATAAGAAGGCACAATGGCAATAGCTGAACATTGCATAGAATGAAAAGAGAATAAATGGTTGAAATTCTAGAGAAGTCCATAAAGCAATCATTAGCGTGGAGGTTCTTTACTCCCTCTTATGAATCATGTCCTCACGCAATGACTGCAATCTTGCATCTCCTACTGCTAACCATCAAGTAAGAACTGAAAAGGAAATTGGCAACCATTGTTTTTTACTTACAAATTCAAAACTCAGCATTTAAACTGAAAAATTAGGCCTCAAAACCCAAACCCAGCAAACCAGAGATGCCAAAAGGGAATTTTCTAACAGAAAAGTTGTAACCTTGAAGTGAGCAATTCAGATGGCATTGTAGTGATCAACCAGTCGGCATCTCTTACTGACTGCTTTGTTACTCTTCTTGACCCATGCTTTTTCCTAACACAACATAGAATGCGCAGCTCCTCATATGTATAAACCTATGTTTGAACACTATAAAATTTGACACAAAACTGAATAAGATGGGACTAACAACAACAACAATTGTGGGCACCCCAATGTACACAAAAAGAGGAAATATTGCACGGAAAATATGAGCTAATCGCTTGATTTTATCCATTTCTGAATATCTAAAAAATAATCAAGTGGTCAATCGTTATGTAAGAGAAAATGAATATAAAAGAAAACAACTAAAAAATGGCAATCATACATTGCAATTAGATAAGAACAAAGTTATGGGAATCAATAAAATAAGAAAAGGTAAATGATACAGTAGAAGTCTGAATCATAATCAGCACATTCGACGCACTGGCAAGAGGAGGTTACGTAAAACATACCAACAATCTCTAGAAGAGCCGACTCTAGATCCGGGTGGAGAGAAACCCGTCAGCGCATCCGATGAGGAGGAGGCTGGATCCGGGCGAGGCACCGCCGGATCCAGCGCGGAGGAGGTCAGATCTGGGAGCGGTGGCACCAGAGAAGTACCTAATCAGCGTTGACGAAGACGGTGGCATCGACGATGGCAATGGTGACCACGGGAAGCGACACTGCAGCCCGAAGGGGCGATGCAGCGGCAGCCCGTGCATGTCAATGGCATGACCACAAGTGCGGGCTCCTAGTGGTGTGATGGTCGTACTCGCGGACGATGGGCTGGCGATGATGATCCGACGTGATGACGACGGTAGACGAGGCGCTCGGAAGGCCGTGGAGGGAGGGCCGTGTCGACGAGCGCACCACGCCACGCCACGACGTCATCGGAGGAGAGGAGGCATCGGAGAGGTCGAAGCCAAGGCGGTGAAGTCCGGAGCCGAGGAACGTCGATGTGTCTGCAGGGCGACGCAAACCGATCTATGATCGAAAAAAATAGAGAAAATCCGATCTGAAGATGACCGGGAAAGACTCTAATTTGTCGTCGATCGGATGATCGGTGACACAACTTAAACTACGGGTTGCGCAGCCCCCGGGAGATATCATTGAGACAAGATCATCTCCCAAGGGCGGCGCGGCGGAAGCTGTGGAAGCGGCGGCTCAGGAGCGGCATCACTCTAATACCATGTAGGAAGATGAATATACTGCAATGGATGATTGTATTGAGACTCGAAGACGGTTTATATAGAGTATAAGGTTTGGAGGGCAAGAAGCCTCTCCTAGAGATAAGGCAGGTATCACAGGATTATAAATCCTAAACTATCAAATATAGAGATATGCTAATATACTCTAGCAGTAACTAATTTTCTTTATTATTCTACAATGCTGCCGTGATGTTTTGATCAACTCACGTATGGAAAAACTATTCTCCTAAAAGAAATCCTAAAGGCACTATGTATGGAAAATCAATCGTGCCATGATGCGTGCTACTCCCTGGCTCCGACCTTGGTCATCGTACGCCGCAGCTCCAGCCTGCTAATGGGGGAGAAACCAATCCATATCCCAGCCCAACCCACAACATCAAGTTCCACTTCCTCAATCCAAACGATGGCTAGTCTCGTGCTCTCGCTCTCGTAGTTCTTTCCGATGGCTCACCGAGCGACTTCTTGCTCCGAGATCCCGGCCGAGCTCCTCCTCATCGTCGCCACCAACCTATAGTGCTTTGCAGACCGCATCAGCATCGCCGCCGTCTACCAGGCATGGCGGGCCGTCGCATGGCATCTCGCTACCCCGCCACCATGGCGCCCGGCCGTGGCTCCCGCCGCCGCCGGACGACGCGCCATCCTTCGCCGCCTTCCTCTCGGCTCTAGGCGCCGGATCTTCCTTCCGAGGACGCCCGCCGCTTGCCTCGCGATCCCACGGGCGGCCGCTCACCGTCGCTCGACCATCACGGCTCGTACGAGCTCGCCAACGTCTTCTCCCAGACTGGGTCCTTGGTTCCACTCCTCGACGAGCTCCACCTACGACCCATCGAGGACCCTCTGCCCATGGTGATCTACTGGAGTACTGGGTCATGCTCTCGGCCACGCCTACTTCACTTCACCGGACTGCCTTGGTCTGGGGTGCCCACAACATTGCCTTGTACCGGTCGGGAGTGGAAGAGCACTGGGTGGCACTGTTCATGGATGTGGATGGGCTCCAGGACATTCTGTACTACAGGGGCGAGCTGTACGAAGGCTTCACTCACGCGGTAGCAGGAGCTAGCCCATTCCAACCTATCCATAGGGTCCAAACCGAACCCGGAAATTCTTAATTCAAACCAAACCAAATCAAACCAACCCAACCCGATATCGGTGCAAACCCAATTCAAACCAAACCATTAGCTGCCTCAAACTGTTTTCATCCATCCAAAGCTAAGTCAAATTGAAACCCAACCCATTTCGCCCGTTCCAATCCAACCTATTACCAGGTTTACCTGCATGTAAAACTTCTCTGCATCATGAGGCGGCGACCTCTGCAAGGGGATCGGGAGAGGAGGACGGCACGACTAGGGCACCGAGCCTGGAACGCTATAACATGTTTTCGAACGATAGAGGCACATGTTTGGATGAAGGTGAGTTTTCTGGAACTAACAATTTGGATTTGGATATTTATGGACTTGATGTGTTTGTATATGGATATTTGTCACATTGAATTTGAATTGGACATGGACGGATACACTTTTTTGGATATAGATTAGATATCTGAAATTTGGATTGGTTATCTGTCAGGGCCAGACCTGGATCGCAGTGAATATCCGTGGAACACTGGAGGCTTAGGCCCTGGACGTTGCTTCCGGGAAGCCGTAGTGGCAACAGCCGGATCGTGAACAGAGATAACAGCGAGCAAGGATGATAGTTAGAAGAGAAGGCAAAGGAAGAATTGGATAATAGACTCTGGTTACCTTTCCAGAGTGCACATGTATCTCTTAAATAGATTCAACTATTACAAGACTCTAATACAACTCATTATCCGAATCTAACTCAACTTGCCTAACTCAACTTACCCTCGCTTAATGCACCTTTCCTAAACCGACCGAAATATCAAATAAACTTGACTTGTCGCTTTACACGACGCCATTGCTCGATGGTCGCCGCGCCTAGTGTATACGCTTCCCACATGACATTTCTCCCGCCTCGACAAACGGCTCGCCCTCGAATAAACAAAGGGTATCGATCCTGAAAATCCGTCACAGGTTCCCACGTTGCTTCTGAGTCTGGTAACCCATCCCATTGCACTAGAATCTGACGAATACCGCGACACAAACGCGCGCGGACCACATGACGAGGAGTTGCTATCACCTTGCCATGATGAATATCCGGTAACGCAGGTGGTACGGCCGGCGGATCACCATGAAAGGTTTTCAATAAACTGACATGAAATACATCATGAATACGGGCGCGAGCTGGTAACTGTAAGCGATACGCAACATCTCCAATTTTTTCCAAAACCTTATAGGGACCATAGTATCGAGGAGCGAGCTTACAATTAACATGAGACGCCAAGGATAAAGCTTGCCGATGATGCAGTCGAAGCCATGCCCACTGTCCAATGGAAAACTGCAGCTCCCTATGCTTGGCATCATAATGAAGCTTATGGTGCTGCTGTGCCAGAAGAAGCCTATCACGCACGTCAGCTAAAAGTTGATCTCGCTCTTGAAGGAGGTTCTCCACTGCTGGCAAACGGCTATCGCGTGTAGAATATTGGCGAAGAGAAGGCAAAGGAAGAATTGGATAATAGACTCTGGTTACCTTTCCAGAGTGCACATGTATCTCTTAAATAGATTCAACTGTTACAAGACTCTAATACAACTCATTATCCGAATCTAACTCAACTTGCCTAACTCAACTTACCTGCTTAATGCACCTTTCCTAAACCGACTGAAATATCAAATAAACTTGACTTGCTGTTTTACACGACGTCATTGCCTTATGGTCGCCTGCGCCTAGTGTATACGTTTCCCCACATGACATTATCCATACGTGCTACCTAGGTGGTGTTGGCGAGAGAGATGACATAGATTGAAGGAGGTGGATACAATGAGATAGAAGAGGACAATACGATGATACACGTGGGAGATGACTTGTGTCGAGATTCGTATTCCATGTGCCATATTTTGAAGGAGTCAAATTATTTGCCACCCTCTTCGTTGACATTTGAGGATTTGGTCGCCTATGTCAACATGTAATTGAGGATAGAAAAGGAGACACTCGTGATAGTTGAGGGGTGCTAAAATAGACTTATTTCTTTTTTTTTCTGTAACCCAACATCCATAAGTGAAAAGACATTTGTACTATTCTTCCTCCTCCTTACTTGTTTTCTTGCTCACATAAAAAACATGGCTACATCTCGAACCACTATCTCTTCATGTTGGACCCAGATTTCACAAATCCAAATCCTTTGTGAAAACACTGTGTTATTTCCTGAATCAGTAGATAGCATTCACAGAATACACCACTGAATCAATTCATACACGATGAAGACCGAACCAAATATTATATTACAAACATCAGAGTGACATAGATCGCATCGGGTCGAGTTTTACAATAAGGGCCGAACAAACCAAATTGATTACATTACAAAAACGACGAAAGTTACAGCGGAAGCAAAAGGGGGTACAACACATCTCTCCACAGGCAAGCGACTGGGACAGCTCGTGTACAACTGGTATTAATCAAGGACTTGGACAATACTGGTCGTACGCAAGTGCGACGAGCCAGCTAGACTGAGGCGAGAACAAGACTAGCAGAACTAGACTACTCTTCATCGTTGTCTTGTCCATCGACTTTTGGGTCCTCGTAGTAGTCGTAATCTCCACGATCTGCGGGGTCTGAAGGTTTGGGGGGAGAGAGCGAGAATGAGCACAACTTCCGTGCTCACGAGCTAACACAAAAGATGCAATAATATACATGCAAGGCTTGAGAAGGGTTACTCGGGTTCTTTTATTTGCTAAAGTAAGGTTTTCAATTATCAATATTAGTAATGCCTATCACTTAGCATTTTAACCAAATTTTATTTTATTAAAGAGAGTAGTTGTGCAATATTTTTAGCAGTAAAGGTTACCTCCACCTACGCTTATTTTGGAAAGTGGCTATGACCACTATTCACAACACTGGGTACGACCACCCAGGAACAAACCAAAGTCAGGGTTACATCCGCCCGACCAGTTTTTATCCCATCTGTGGACGCCCCGGAATATTGGAAATGTACCTAATTAAAGTTACACTGTAACACAACGCTTAATCAAGGAACAGTACTGCTCCTTCATTAAAGATCATGCTAGAAGCATAAATTTAATAAGTAACAAACCTAATATTCAGGTATCCCGGATATATGTCTCACAATGGTTCCCAGGATCAGTGACCATTGCACATATATCCTAAAACAACATTGCATCATACACATACAAGTCACACATTTACATAATTAAACATAAGTTTACAATTCGGTTGGAGTACTACAATACTAAGTGACTTGGTCACTACAAAAGAGTAACAGCGGAAGCAAAATTAAGCGCAAAATCCACCAATGGCCCCATCCAACCACAGGCGATTGCGTGGAGGAAAGAAATAGCTTTACTCGTTATCGTCACCCTGATCGACGCTAACGGGCACTTCATAAAGGTAACCATCCTCACCGCAACAATAGGTTATAGCACCTTGAGTACGAAGGGTACTCAAGAAGACTTACACAAACTAATAAAAGAAAGTGTGTATTAGAACCTATACAAAGGAGTATAATTTATACATGCATAAGGTTGCAACAGAAGGCTTATTGGTTAACTTTGCGTAAGCGATACACCTTAACCTACAATTGCTAAGTTTTGATAAAGCGATTTAATGAAACAAACTGAATTAAAACAGTAAGTAAATGAGAATAAAAGTAAACAATTCAATGCATGAATTCCCTCATGCTGAACCAGAACTCAAAACCAGATTTTTAAATCAAAACTCTATACAGGTGACATCAACTCAAGTCATCGTCCATGACCGTGGACACGGCTATTCGAATAGTTTGATACCCTGCAGGGGTGTACATCTTTACCCACACGATTTAGTCAGCCCGTTGCCTTCAGATGCCTCCGAATGATGACATACTTCCTTTGGTATGCCGACCGGGGAAACTAAGATTTGGCATATTCAACAAGTTATCACTATTGAGTTGGATACCCATGTGTGAACTGATCTCGCTTAAACAACGACTGATAGCATCTGCTTAACCGGGGCACACATGTTGTGTCAGGAATGCCGACCCAACCAAAAGAAGTACAGCTTGTGTTCGCTAAACATACTAGATTGCAATTGACATCTTTAAGGTATGTACGTGCGATGGAACACAAATACGCCCTCACCCTTCTAAGAACATCTGATATTGATATAAAACGCACATGGCATAAAACGCAGTCCGAAGACCAGAGCATCTATGCCATACAAGATCAATACACATATACTTACTCCCCTGTCTCCAACTCAATAGCATTAGCCCTTTACTTAACCAAACAGCGCCCATACACTGCGCGTGGAAGTACGTGGGGAACTTGAATTGAACAGTCAGAGTTCAGTCCTTAAGAGATCCAAACAAGTCCACCACAATTCCCAATCTCGTGCACGAAGGCACCACCACTAGCTTCCTCTTGTCCAGATCAATTTAAATGTAAAATTCATTTCTGGTATAAATAAACTGGACAAAGAGTTCAAAATAACAGAAATCATTTTGTGGTTCCCATGTTTGACAAGATAATCTTGTCAAACTCTAATATTCTCTAGACTGCATGTCTAAGCCAACTCTGAAATTAAAGGTTATAGTATACAGTACTACCCTAGGTTTGAATGTATGATTAGAATTAAGGTAATCCACCATATTAGGTTATAACTAACTACTACAGATCACAATTGTATTTTTCAGAAAAGTAGCATGCAACAGTTATCACTGTATTTGGAAAATCTATTGTATAAAACTTTGGGGATCAATATGGTGCAAAGAGGATGCTTGCCTTGATAATAATATACTACATTGCGTGCTCAAAGTTGCTCGAAAGCAGACTCAAAGACTTCAAGAACCAGATTCTAAAAGAGATAATAAAATCCAATAAATACCAAAATCGACAACAAGTACGTAATGAGAGAAGCATGTATGATCAATATGGAAATGCATGTTTAATAAAGATGCTTAAGTCATACCTACCTAATAATGATAATAACCCATATTATCATATACTGATCTTTAAATAACAGAGACTAGAGTTTAGATCAAAGTTGCGCTTTTGATTTTGAAAAGAATCAAAACAGATGATGAAGTTTTGGGTTAGTTATGAATAGACTAAGTAAAAGATGTTAAATTAAAACTTAGTCCGATTATTAGAGTAGATGATATTCTAGGCAAACCCTAATCTAACCCTATTCGGCCAGATACAAAAACTATCAAAGATTTCAAAAGTGGTGGTTAAGCGACAACAATGATGAGGTGGACTTTCACTACAAATTCGATCGGTGACAACAAGAATTAAAAGAGTAAGTGATTATGCTACTAGGGTTTGGTTGAGACCTAAATAGGATGATAAGTTGATAGGAGAAACCCTAGAACCTTGAAAATGATATGAAAGACCGAAAAGTTATAAAAATAACTTTTCAGTTTAAAGCAAGTTGGAGCTACTGATATTCAAAGGAATGATTTATGTGAGTTGCTAAGGTTCTTAAGATGCTCAAGATAGCAAAACTCACACCTTAGCTTACTGTGCTAAGGAAAACATCAAGGTTCCTAAACCGAGTTGGATCAACAGAGAAATAAACTCGTTTAACCTACAAGAGAGGCCAAATCTTTATCACAAGTCGATACTGTGGTTTAGAATGGATGAACAAATTGGAGAAGCAAGAAACTCCACTGGACAGCAATGGAAGATGATAAGCTCCAGTGGTCAACAATGGCAGCAGCTCAAAAGCTAGGGTTTATATATAGAGACTGAGCTACAGGGCAAAGGGGAAAGATCTAGAGTTGATGAGGTGTCCACTTAGGCTAAATATCCAAAAATTAGTTGCATGATTCTTGGATAACTCCTCTCCTCTGCTTACGTAAATGGCGCGCATGAGGCAAGGAGGAAGAGAGGCAACATCCGACATGTGGGTCCTTTGTCACCGACCCACAGCCGCGCCTCTTAAAGCTCTAAGAATCGTCAATCGTTAGATCGAGATGGACGGCTACGATGGAAATAGGAATTAAGGAAAATAATCGGCACCATTTAATATGGGCCGTGCGATCTCAAATGAAGGATAGAGATTAAAAAGGGCTCTACGGGATTTCGGGGTTAATATTCAAATAGGGCGTTGGATTGAAATCCAACGATCAATCTCAAAGGGTACACGCCACCTTTAGATACGATGACGCGACACCGCCGATTAGATTTCACGGTCGATTGACGGGATCCGGATGGTCCGAATGCATACACGATATGGGCCCTACGATTAAAATCGACGCCCAAAGAAAAGCAGCCCTAACAAAGACACGGTAAAAGGGGTGTCGAGGATTTGAATCCGACGGTTAAAGGAAAGCGCGCTTTAAGTTCAAAATGAAAAGGGCGGCGCGGTTGGATCGGGATGGACGGTGGAGATCAAAAGAGGATCCGAGTCGTCCGAATGCATACACCGCCCTGATCATCGATCTAGATTCAACGGTGGGGATTGTGGCGCATACGTGGACAAACCACGTGACGCCGCAACCACGCCCGCTCGATTGGAGATCAACGCTCACAAAGACGTGAAGAGTTTGGGCTCGCGCCGAGCGTGATCGAGCGGACCAAAATGAAATGGTTGGACCCAACCTCATAGGGTTCGAGTCGCTCTGATGTTAGGGTTTGGGTTTGGACCGGATTAGTTGACCAATTCCTATTCCAATATTTAAAAGTTTGACTGGCTTTTAAAAAATAGCAAATAAATTTGTAAAATCCTCAAATTTTTCCAGAAGCTCTTTGGGATGATATATTTCCCAAATAAATTTCAAAACCACTGTTTCACTTTGTAAAATACATAAATAATTACCTTAGCCCGAATAGGTTTATTTAAAAACAAATATTTTTCTTCAAGGCAAAATAATTTCTAAAAATTCAACAAAATTATTTTTGACCAAGATAATTTATCTAGGCTTTAATAAAAATACTTCCCAGTCACAATACAAGTACTATCTTGTATTTCCTTTGAGACTTCAAATAGGTCTTGGATTTTGACTAGAAAAGGAAGTTTTTAATTTGTAACAACAAATCCAAATTTCAATTATGAACAGTAATGTTATGAACAGTATTCCATTACTGTTCATAAAGCAGATTATTACTGTTTCTTAAATCTGGGGCTGTTACAAACCTACCCCCCTTAAGAAAATCTCGTCCCCGAGATTTCGGATAAGTTAGGGGTTGGGAAAAAGTGAAGTTGAAATGATTTTTATGGAAATCCGACATCTGTTGTCTTCATTTCCTTCAAAGATAGAAAAGAAATATTACAACATCTGTCGTCTTGGTTGTTTTCAAAGCTAGCAAAACGAAGATCGTACAAAACAACATGGTGTTGTTATTATATCTTCTTTTACATGGCTTTGTTTAACAAGGAAGAAGTGGGGTGCTCAATCCTTATTAGATCTTCGCGCTCCTGAGTGGCTTCATTCTTCGAGTGATTAGCCCACTGAATTTTTACGAACTTGACGGTGCGATTCCTTGTCCTGCGTTCCAGTTCATTGAGGATACGCACCGGTTGCTCTTGATAGGAAAAGTCTAATTGAAGATCAAGACACTCATAAGCAGTGGCCTCAGTAGAAACACGAGGACATTCCTTTAACTGAGAAACATGAAAAATATCATGTACTGCTGAGAGAGAGTCAGGGTCTAAAGATGTTGGAGAAATTTTCAATGAACCTATGGTAATAACCTGCATGTCCAAGAAAATTTCGGATGTCGGGAACATTTTGGGGTGATCCCATTCTAGTACATCTTGCACCTTGTTTGGATCAACAGTGATACCTTATTCGGGTAACACACATCCCAAGAATGCGACTTGCTTGAGCCAGAAGGCATACTTGCCAAACTTCGCATATAATTAATATTTGCAAAGTGTTCCCAGCACAAGTCTTAAATGCTGTTCATGTTTTCCAACAGACTTTGGAATCGATAAGAATGTCGTTAATGAACGCGATAACAAACTTATCCAAGAAATCTATGAATACCGAATTCATAAGATTCACAGAATAAGCTGGAGCATTGGTTGGAACAAAAGACATAATAAAGATACTCGTATAACCCGTGAACGAGTAGAAAAGGCTATTTTGGGATGTCCTCAAGACTAACCTTGATTTGATAATAGCCCGACCGCAAATCAATTTTAGAAAAGACTGGGCTCCAGTTAGCCGGTCAACAAATAGGTGAGTGACAGGCAAGTGTCACCACCAATTTGGTTAGGGATAAAAGAGTAGGACAATGAGTGTTGTTAAGAGAGGGACAAGGAAAGATAACAATGGTGCCACTAAGTGACCACATTCAGTGTGAAAGCCACGTACATGGCCGTACTTAATGCAATATGACTTGTATTAAATGCACAAAGCACTTAGGTGGCAGGGGAAAATGAGGACGACCAAGTCTAGCAAGTATGACCAGTCAAATTTGGAAATAGATTGGTTAGCTTAGACGGAACCAAATGAAATCTTAATGGCCTGGACCTGCTCAAAGGAGGTCTAGACGGTTAAGATGAGATCGAAGGACAAGGAAGCCCAATAGGTAAAGAGATCCAAGGACACGGAGATTTAAAGAATAGAGAGGAATACGGTAGTACCAACGACAAGAAGTGGTATTACCGGAGGAGATCAAAAAATCAGAGGTCCAAAGGATGTACCAACGAGAAGGTCCTGACTGTTAGATCTCAAAAAGGGAGGTCCAATAGTCAAGACTAATTAGAAAGGTGGAGATTTGATGGTTAGGAGCTACAAAGGAGATCCTAATGGTTACAATCAACAAAGAGAGGAAGTCCACGGAGGCAAGGGTACGCGAGAAGAATTGGAACCAACCGATCTTGATCAAACAGAGGGAGATGACTGGGATATTTGGATCAGCGGAATGTACCAATGGATTAAGCCATTTAATGTGGATTGAATGGACAACCATCCATTCCCAAAATAACACCCAACCCTCTAGAGTTTATCACAACCAACTCTGCCCAAAGTCTACCCCAAGGATGTTTGTGTTGATGCTACGACAGATTTGACCAGTTGTGAAGATTGACCCAGGTGAGTAAATAACAGGTGATGGATAAAATGATGCATGCTCAAATGGTGTTGAACAACAAATTGACTACTAACAAAAGAACGTAATGTTCCAGAATCAAATGGAACAGTAGATGAACTGAAATTAATTAGGAACATACCAAGAACAACATCAAGTGCTTCAGCCGCTTCCTTAGCCGTGATATGGTTCACCCGATCTCGGATTGAGGCTGATCGAACTTGACAGATGTCTTTGAAGATAGTGTGGTACGAACAACAGCTGGGAAAGGTTGAACAGGAGGCAACCCACGTTTCTTAGCAAGGCACTGGTTTGCGAAATGTCTAGGACGTCCACAGTGATAACAGATCACACCAGGCCTGACCTTGTTAACAATGGGTGACTGATTTCCACTAATTTTTGACTACACAAAAGAATTAGGAGGTCTAGGTACAAAGGTGAGTGGTCGAGGTAGAGCTGGTGGTGGTATGGGAGCTTGATAAGTCTGGGGCATCCCTCGATGTCTTGCGAAGCATTGATTAGCATAATGGCCAAGGCGGCCACAATGAAAGCAAGTAACTTTCTTGTTTCGTTGACGGCAGCTTATTGGCTTCTCTTTGGGCCGTCCTTGTGTACCTCTTTGTCCAGTGGTTGTCTTGAGGACAACGGCGTGGAGAATCCGTTGTTGTAGTCCAACTGACTCAGTGATCATCTGATGTAGACGACACTCTTTGGGACAGTGATCATGCCCTTCGCAGAGAAAACAAGTGACTTTATTAGTTGGACAGCTCTCTGGTGGATGGTCTCCGTCACAGTTGGGACAATTTGTAATGCACTGATTGATGTAGTGTCCTTCTTCACCACAGCGTCGACAGACCTTAACCTCGACGATTGTCTTACTTGACTCCCCGGGTTGAGTGCTCAAAGGAGTACTAGGTTCTGCCATCCTAATGTTACACGGATGGTTAGAGGACAGAAAAAAGGATATACT
The DNA here is from genome assembly GCA_036346255.1 of Ampelocalamus luodianensis. Lineage (NCBI taxonomy): Eukaryota > Viridiplantae > Streptophyta > Magnoliopsida > Poales > Poaceae > Ampelocalamus > Ampelocalamus luodianensis. The sequence goes on from CM070637.1 coordinate 47,947,396, forward strand.
CAATTGAGTGCGAAAGATAGTCTTGGCAGAATAAGGAAAGTACTAAACTTAGTATGCATAAATGATATGAATGCACCAAAATTAATATCAAAAGAAGACGCAAAGGCCAGCATAAGATCCGATAAAACAAATCATAGTTTTCCGACATAATTGCTATACATACTGCCCATAGGCAATGCGCAATTACTCGAAAACCAGAAGAGAGCGGACGATCAAACAAGAAAATATAACTTCTACAGATAGGAAAAATAAATAGGGTGGATATTATCTATTTATAGTCCCTAATGTAATCCTAATATCGTAGTACGACAACGTCTTCACGTCTTTTCGCCATTGCTCTTCTGGGTGAATACTAACATATCTCTCTTTTCGAAAATGAGAGAAAAGCAATGAAAAATATTTTGCACAAGTTCAATAAATAGTAAGGAAAAAATTAGAAGCTAAGATGGGTAAGGAATAAAAGATTCTCATAACTTAAAGTCTTCTGAAATTATTTTGATAAGTTAAAAATAATTTCTGTAAAACTCTAATGCTAACGACCATGCTATTTCTAACCTACCGCAACATATGCTCGATACCAACATTTGTGGACGCCTTGGAATATTGAAATGTACCTAATTAAAGTTACATCAGTAGCACAACGCTTAATCAAGGAACAAGATCGCTCCTTCATTAAAGATCATGCTAGAAGCATAAATTTAATAAGTAACAAACCCAATATTCAGGTATCCCGGATATATGTCTCACAATGGTTCCCAGGATCAGTGACCATTGCACATATATCCTAAAACAACATTGCATCATACACATACAAGTCATACATGTACATAATTAAACATAAGTTTACAATTCGGTTGGAGTACTACAATACTAAGTGACTTGGTCACTACAAAAGAGTAACAGCGGAAGCAAAATTAAGCGCAAAATCCACCAATGGCCCCATCCACCCACAGGCGATTGCGTGGAGGAAAGAAATAGCTTTACTCGTTATCGTCACCCTGATCGACGCTAACGGGCACTTCATAAAGGTAACCATCCTCACCTGCAACAATAGGTTATAGCACCTTGAGTACGAAGGGTACTCAGCAAGACTTACACAAACTAATAAAAGAAAGTGTGTATTAGAACCTATACAAAGGAGTAGAATTTATACATGCATAAGGTTGCAACAGGAAGGCTTATTGGTTAACTTTTGCGTAAAGCAGTACACCTTAACCTACAATTGCTAAGTTTTGATAAAGCGATTTAATGAAACAAACTGAATTAAAACAGTAAGTAAATGAGAATAAAAGTAAACAATTCAATGCATGAATTCCCTCATGCTAAACCAGAACTCAAAACCAGATTTTTAAATCAAAACTCTATACAGGTGACATCAAACTCAAGTCATCGTCCATGACCGTGGACACGGCTATTCGAATAGTTTGATACCCTGCAGGGGTGTACATCTTTACCCACACGATTTAGTCAGCCCGTTGCCTTCGGATGCCTCCGAATGATGACATACTTCCTTTGGTATGCTGACTGGGGAAACTAAGATTTGGCATTTTTCAACAAGTTAACACTATTGAGTTGGATACCCATGTGTGAACTGATCTCGCTTAAACAACGACTGATAGCATCTGCTTAACCGGGGCACACATGTTGTGTCAGGAATGCCGACCCAACCAAAAGAAGTACAGCTTGTGTTCGCTACACATACTAGATTGCAATCGGCATCTTTAAGGTATGTACGTGCGATGGAACACAAATACGCCCTTACCCTTCTAAGAACATCTGATATTGATATAAAACTCACATGGCATAAAATGCAGTCCGAAGACCAGAGCATCTATGCCATACAAGATCAATACACATATCCTTACTCCTCTGTCTCCAACTCAATAGCATTAGCCCTTTACTTAACCAAACAGCGCCATACATTGCGCGTGGAAGTACGTGAGGAACTTGAATTGAACAGTTAGAGTTCAGTCCTTAAGTGATCCAAACAAGTCCACCACAATTCCCAATCTCGTGCACGAAGGCACCACCACTAGCTTCCTCTTGTCCAGATCAATTTAAATGCAAAATTCATTTCTGGTATAAATAAACTGGACAAAGAGTTCAAAATAACAGAAAACATTTTGTAGTTCCCATGTTTGACAAGATAATCTTGTCAAACTCTAATATTCTCTAGACTGCATGTCTAAGCCAACTCTGAAATTAAAGGTTATAGTATACAGTACTACCCTAGGTTTGAATGTATGATTAGAATTAAGGTAATCCACCATATTAGGTTATAACTAACTACTACAGATCACAATTGTATTTTTCAGAAAAGTAGCATGCAACAGTTATCACTGTATTTGGAAAATCTATTGTATAAAACTTTGGGGATCAATATGGTGCAAAGAGGATGCTTGCCTTGATAATAATATACTTCTGTTGCAGGCTCAGGTTGCTCAGAAACAGACTCAAAGACTTCTGAAGAACCAGATTCTAAAAAGAGACAATAAAATCCAATAAATACCAAAATCGACAACAAGTACAGAATGAGAGAAGCATGTATGATCAATATGGAAATGCATGTTTAACAGCATGCTTAAGTCATACCTACCCTAATAATGATAATAACCCATATTATCATATAAATTCTTTAAATAACAGAGACTAGAGTTTAGATCAAAGTTGCAGTTTTCAGATTTTGAAAAGAATCGAAAGCAGAGATGATGAAGTTTTCGGGTTAGTTATGAATAGACTAAGTAAAAGATGTTAAATTGAAACTTAGTCTGATTATTAGAGTAGATGATATTCTAGGCAAACCCTAATCTAACCCTATTCGGCCAGGATACAAAAACTATCAAAGATTTCAAAAGTGGTCGGTTAAGCCGACAACAGTTGACAGAGGTGGACTTTCACTACAAATTCGATCAGCTGACAACAAGAATTAAAAGAGTAAGTGATTATGCTACTAGGGTTTGGTTGAGACCTAAATAGGATGGTAAGTTGACAGGAGAAACCCTAGAACCTTGAAAATGATATGAAAGACCGAAAAGTTATAAAAATAACTTTTCAGTTTAAAGCAAGTTGGAGCTACTGATATTCAAAGGAATGATTTATGTGAGTTGCTAAGGTTCTTAAGATGCTCAAGATAGCAAAACTCACATCTTAGCTTACTGTGCTAAGGAAAACATCAAGGTTCCTAAACCGAGTTGGATCAACAGAGAAATAAACTCGGTTTAACCTACAAGAGAGGCCAAATCTTTATCACAAGCGATACCGGGGTTTAGAATGGATGAACAAGTTGGAGAAGCAAGAAACTCCTTTGGACAAAGAATGGAAGATGATAAGCTCCAGTGGTCAACAATGGCAGACTCAAAAGCTAGGGTTTATATATAGAGACTGAGCTACAGGGCAAAGGGGAAAGATCTAGAGTTGATGAGGTGTCCACTTAGGCTAAATATCCAAAAATTAGTTGCATGATTCTTGGATAACTCCTCTCCTCTGTTTACAGAAATGGCTGCGCACAGATTATTACTGTTTCTTAAATCTGGGGCTGTTACACCATCCACAAAGGGTTTGAAATAGAACTAACTCTAGTAAAGTTTTCTTGTCCGCCTTTGACCGTAGGTACAACTGTTTAAATAGTTTACACTCTGCAAAGGTTGTACACTTTACCCATAAGAGATAATCAACTCGTTGTCCCACACGATTCCGTGGTCGGGTGGTTGAGAAATCATCACAGTGACCTTTCAAAATATCTCGCCCCTTCCGTCATCTCACCCATATGGGTTCGCACCCATAAGTTGTGCGGGATGTTCACCACAACGACTAGCGCAGCTGGACTATGACATTCCACAACGACTAGCACAACTGGCAACTTCACCCTCCCACGGTGTCCCATTCAAACCCACGCTTGCACTACTTTACTCCTCCACCTGTGAGATGACTTTCAGGGTCCGATAAATTTACTAAGCCAAGTTGCAATTTGCATACTTGCAGTTGTACATATATTACGATGGGAGGTCATCACCAGATTAAGTCCTTAAGGTCATCTGGGCAGTTCATACCGCATACCCACCATTCTCATGCTACATCCACACCCACCATCATACCATCTGCCTAGATATGGTAGAAGAAGTTTGGGGTTTTGAGGAGAAAACCAATTTATCTCACAAATACTTTAGTCGTGTACCTCCCACGACTGCCCAAAATCATTTCATGTTTTAAGAGATGATGATTGGGGCAGTTTAATACCCTGGTACTTAAGCAAGACTAGCGTGTCGCTTCAGTATAACCTATAGCTAGTAAATTACCACATAGTTACTAGGGTGACATGGAACAAAGAATTCAATTGTCAAAGGATGGTATAATAAATAATTAATCATCAAATGGGTATTTAACTACCTTAAGATTTAACATATATTTGCTTAAAGATTTAAATCATGCAATTTTGGTAATGTAAAGGAATATAATTTCCGTGAAATGTACGCTCAAAATGATCAAAGTATTGACTCACCTTGATTAGAGTTAAGAGAGTCTTGATAGTCTTGGGCTTGATCAAACTGGGAATCTCCTGTTTCTTCAAACTCTACTCGGACGAACGAACTGAAAAGAGAAACAAACAAGCAGACAGAACAAATAAATACTAAAGAAATAATAAATGAACTCCAAATTAAATAAGAATACTGCTAAAAGCAAGATCTTTAATTTAGACAAATTTAGAAACAAAATTCACTTAAATCAGAGTTTTAACAGAGGAGGACAGAGTCCTCGAAGCTTTGGTTTCGAGTACTACTCATCCGACTTCGCGTGGTCGTAATGGGAGGCCTCGACCAACTGGTCGGAAGGAGGTTTCGACCAACTGGTCGGAAGAAGGGGTTCAACTAACTGGCCGAAAGGAGGTTTCCACTATCAGGTCGAAGGAAGGGTTCGACTACCTGATCAAAAGAAGGTTTTGACTATCAGGTTGAAGGAAGGGTTCGACTACTCGAGAGAGAGAACAGGGTACGAAAAACTCACCAAGATTGAGAGAGAGGCCGGAGGAGGTCAGCAGATGGCGAACGGCGGTGGGAAAGCTCGTGATCGAAGGCGAAGGAGAACAACAATGAAGGGGGGTCAGCCGGGACTGAAGGAGAAGAGGAAAAGCAGCAGCTCCGGTGCGGCGAGGACCGAGAGGAGGTGCGTGGCGGCTTGAACTCGAAGCTCGGGGCTTCGGGCAAACCACAGTGATAAGAGCGAGAGAAGGAGAGTTGGGTGAAAAAACAAGAGGAGGGCGAAGGCTCCCTGGTGCTCTCCTTTATAGAGGAAGGAGGGGGACCAGGCGAGATGGGCTTCGGCGGAGACAACAATATTTAATGTGCACGTCGCTGAGGAAAAGAGGGGCGTGATTCACGCCGGAGGCGACGGCTTTTCGCGGGCGCGCTCTCAGCGGCATGGGCAAGCAACGGAGCAAGGGGGGGATGGGCTTGAGCCCATAAAGGAAGATGGGCCGAGCTTGGGGAGGGAAAGAGAGTTTCAAAATTTTGAAATCCAAACCAAAATTTGAAACCCAAACATTTGAAATGAGACATAAACTAGAGAATTTTGCAAATACACAATAATTTAAAATAGATTTTGAAAATTAAGAAGACAAGCGGAGAGATGCTAATCGACAACCGAAAAAGGGATATAACACTTCAATTCTTCGGTCTCGGAGCTCTCCATCCCACCTTCTCCAATCTCAGCCCTCGGGTGCCACCATCGCCGCCATGGCCGACCTCGACCGCTTGTCATGCCGGAACCTCCGCACGCTACCCACCCAGCTACTAGCCCCACCGGTACTCTCCCCTCTCCCGCTGTTCCTGGTGGTCTGCATGACTATGGAGGGAGATAAGTGTGAGGACTGGGTCCAACGATGACAACGACGAGGAAGCAACCATTTATTATTATTATTTTTTGGTGGGGGAAGAAGAGGGTGCAAATTAAGAGGTGACTAGTGAGGCAATTAAGTTGTTGGTGACGATGGCAGGGTCTAGCTCCGGTTGGTTTGAAAAAAAATCCTATATGATCTGGTCCACAACTTCATTGATGTGGACCAACTCCACTGCATGACATGTGTTCTTTCACGAATCTCAAAGCGTGACGTGATAGCCTTTAGTATTCAATTCGTGAAAATTCACATCAGTGATTTATGAGGCTGTGCGCTTTGAGATTCGTAAAAGGACACGTGTCACATGATGAAGTTGGTCTACATCAATGAAGTTGTAGACTAGGTCCTATAGAATTTTTTTCCTGTTGGTTTGGAGCTTTGCTTGAGCCATGGCATTTGTGTGGTACAGTGCGGCGGTCGATGTAGCTCCGTAGTGAAAGCGACAACGACGTCACTCTACAAATCGAGCTTGGCAATAAAAAAGAAAGAAAATAGTCGAAATACAGGAACGAATACGATAGCAAATCTCGACTATTTCCACAACAACTAAATGGGTAATAAATTTATTAATCTATTAGTCCTTCTTTGATACATTTAACACTTTGAATTTATGTGAAGCCCTTTGCCCCCTTCCCGGTCAACCTCGCGGACCCCACCTCTCCCCGTCAACCCCCTTGCCGGACCCCCTCTCTCCCTTCCTCCCCGCTCGCGGCGGCGCTGCAACTTCGCGCACACGCCACCTCTCTGGCGCGCCTCCCGCACGCTCCCCGCAATGATGCCGCTGCAGCGCACTGCGCGCGCGCCGCCGCGCCGCTCACGGACCCCCTCTCGCGCGGCTTTAAAGACCCCGGTGCCCTTCAACCCTCCCCACCCGAGCAAGAAGAAGAGAAAGCCGAGGGCTTACCTCCGTGTCGCGCCTCCTCGTCGTCGCCGCCATCTCCTCGCGCCGCCGCTTTGAAGCTCCTCGTCGCGCGCCGCCTCCTCTTCCCCCTCGGTGGTTCCCGCGCCCCGAGCCTTCCTCCCGCCCGTGCGTCGCCGCCACCGCGCGCCTCCCCTTCCTTCTTCCCCCCGCGCGCGCCGCCGCCTCTTTCTCTTCCTCCTCTGCCCCGCCAAGCCCTCCCCTCTTTAGCCGCCGCAGTGGGCCTCGCCCCGCTGCTGGGCATGCTACCTGGCACTGGACGCTGCAGCGTTCTGGCCGGGCCTTGGGCCGAGCAGTTTTGCAACTTTGGGCGAATTGCTTTTCTCTTTTCTCGCTGTTTTCTTTTTTCTTTTTCCATTTTAATTTAAAAGTGAGACTTTAAATATTATTATCTCCCTCATTTTAGCTCCAAAAATTATGAAATAAATTTCTAAAAATTTCTAAAATCAAGATCTTGCTAATGGCATAGGTCTTGTTCAATTTGGAGTTCATTTGTGTATTCTTGTGTATTTATTAGTCCTTTTGCCTGTTGTGTCTTTTTCCGGTACCTCGCCCGCGTAGATTTCGGAGACGCCGGAGACCTCCACGTCGATCAAGGACAAGACTACTCGGACTCTCTCCCCTACAACCAAGGCGAGTCAATACTTTGATCATATTGAGCCTACATTTTATGCAAATTATATTCTTTTAAAATAGCAAATTGCATGCTTTAATTCTTTAATCAAATGTATGTTAAAGCTTAAGGTAGTTAATACCCATTTGTTGAATAATTAATTACTATGCCATCCTTGACAACTTGAATCCTTTAATTCCATTGTCACCCTAGTAATTATATGGTAATACTAGCTATAGGTTGTACTTAAGCGACATGCTAGACTTGCTTAAATCTGGGACATTGCGTGTCCTAATCATCATCATTTCAAACATAAAATGATTTGGCGGTCATTGCGGGTAAATGACCGAGATGGTTGAATTGTTGTATTTTACATCTCAAAAACCTAAGCGCTAATACCCCGTGCAGACGGATGGTAAGATGGTGGAGTGCGGATGTAGCACGAGAATGGTGGGAATGTGGTTGAGCCGCCGAGACAACCCTAAGGACTTAATCTTGTCACGACCTCCTGTGTATAACAAGTACAACCACAAGTCCGCAACAAAGCGCGATTTGGCTTAGTACATTTATCAAATCCACGAAAATCATCTCTTTGGAGGGTTAAAGGAGGCACAAGCTCTGGGTATGTCGGGCTTGGATGGGACACCGAGTCAAGGTGAAGTTCGCGATCGGTGAGGTGTAGCCACGCTACGCCAGTCGCTGAGGTGGACATCCCGCGCAACGTATGGGCATAACCCCATATGGGTGAGACGAGGGAAGGGACGAGATATTTAGAAAGGCTATCGTGACAACCTCTCGACTACACGACTACGGAATCGTGTAGGGCAACGAGTTAATTGTCTCTTGTGGGTAAAGTGTACAATCTCTGCAGAGTTACAAACTGTTTAAACAGCCGTGCCTACGGTCAAAGGCGGACATGGGAACTTAACTTGAGTTAGTTCTATTTAAAAATTTCCTTTGTGGGTGGTATGAAAATTGTGGCGGGCTCACCTAGCCCTGAGTTTGGTTATTCCTGGGTCTTTGTACCCAGTGTCGTTTAGTGGTGGATGTAACCACGATCAAACTAAGCATGAAGGTGGAGGTAACCTCTGCTAATATAAATATTGCACAATTTATCTCTTTATCTAAAAATGAAATTGTTAAAAATGCTAAGCGCTAGGAATTTGTACTTATGATATTTAAAAGTATTGCTTTGCAAATAAAAGAACGAGCCATCCTTGTAAGCCTTGCATGTATATCATTGCATTGTGTATTGGCTCGCGAGCACGGTAGTTGTGCTCATCCTCGCTCTCCCCAAACCCTTGGATGACGCCGATGGAGGAGACTATGCGCACTACGAGGAACCGTGGTTGATGGACAAGGAAACGATGAAGAGTAGTCTAGGATCTGTAGTCTAGGCCTCGTGCGATCTAAGTTGACTCGTTGGTACTTGCGCACAACCGATATTATCGGGTCCTTGGGTAATATCGATCATACTACGCCCCCGCCGCTTACTGTGAAGAGATGAGCTCTACCCTTTGCTTCCTTATCGCATTCGGTGTTACGTATTGTAATCAATTTGGCTTCGACGCCCTCGTTGTAAAACTCGACCCGGCGTGGTCTATGTCACTCTGTTGTTTGTAATATTGATACTTTAGTTCACGCCATGTATGAATGATTCAGCAATGCTCGTGAGTGCTATCTATCGATCGAGGAATAGCACGGCGTTTTCCTGAAGGATTCGGATTAGAAAATCCGAATCAAACGGTAGTCGGTATCGAGCATACGATCAGAGTCTTAGTTAGATTAATCGTTGCCTTAAGGACTTGGATCTTATTTTCAAATCTAAGAAAAAGCTTTGCTAAAAATATAGAGTATTTATTGCTTCTACTCTTCACTCCTAGTCCTGTACTTATCCTTATTTCACTTGAGTTTTACCTTGTCTTGACCTCCTCTTGTTTTCAAAATTTGTAGATGGCTACCCCGTCGTCGGATGGCAGTGGGACCTCCTCGCTCACGGAGAGAACGAGGAGGCTTGCGGACATACTTCGCCACCGATCTTTGTACCTTGGTTTTCCCGTCGACCTCGTTCCTTGGTAGGATGACGAGGATCGAGACCCGCGAGTCTGGGCGATGGAGGTGTACCTCTCCGCGAGGTTGGCGAGTTCACTTCCTTCCTCTTGGGGCGAGGCACCCGGCGTAGCCGCCACGATGCCATTCGTGACGCCGCGCGCGTCGCTTCCACCGCTTTGTGTTGGAAATACGAGGATCTCTTCGAGAGTCACCTTACGCTTCTACCCGCACCTCCCGGATGAGAGCGTGTCGGCAATTTCGACACCGAGAGCGGCGACCCTCGCTGACGCAGCGAGTCCGGCTTTACGCGGCGATGATAGCCACCATCACCGCTGCCATGGATGAGATCGAGCGGTGCGACACTCCTCACCGGCAGCTATGCCCACTCAGACAACCTTGGCGCAACATGATCGGAGTGATGAAGCTCACTCCGCTGCGATGACAGAGAGGGATCTTTGCGATGCAGAGAGGACGCGCTTCTGCGAGTTGGCACGCCCGAGCGCCGCACGGTCCTCGCCCCGGCCCGGTTGCACCTATCGTCGCCCCGTCCTCCCAGTCCGAGCCGGCGTTCCCGCCTGAAGGACCCGTCTCCGACTCACGGCGCGCAGCGAGTGCGCCGCCGCCGTCCGGCCGTCGCCTAGGAAACCCGGCCGTGGACGCCCGATCCACCGCCGGGTTTGACGAGTCGATCGTGGAGCGCCACCTCGGCCGTTCACGTTCTGCCCCGTTCGCGAGCTTGATCGAGCGTTCGTTCGCTCCCGCAACAGTACACGCGTGGTCGCCCCCGGTGAGCATTGTCCGATTAGTTTAGGTTAGCTAGCAGTGCTTGCTGAGCAGTCTTTTGGGTTGCAAGCACTTTTGTTCTTTCTTTTGTAGACGATGTGTTTGTATTCTGTGTCATGACTTAGCTTAGTGTATAAGCTTTGTTCGAGAGTCATGTAACACTTAACCCCCTTATTATAGTGTAGCCGCTCTAGGCTTTGTATTGTGCTTGCTTTGTTCTTTTGTTGGTTTTGTTCTTGTCTGTGTGTGCCTTAGAGGGCTAGTGAACCCTCATATACTCCCTCTAGTTCTAAGCTTCAGAGTTTCTTCAGGATGCCGCCAAGAAGAGCTGCCGCCCCGGTCCGTGGAGCCTTCGCCGCAGGCCGAGGAAGAGGCCGTGGCCGTGGTCGTGGCCAAGGCCGAGGACGAGAACTGCCTCCTCCACCACCAAAGAAACCCGACAATGACCCAAGTCATGTTTGCAGACTTCAGATTCTTGAGCGTTACTAAACAATCGCCAGGACGACCACCGCACCGCAACTCCAAGCTGGCAGATTTTCTCAGACCCGACCTCTCACCTTTCTTGCGCCAATGAACCGCTAGAAGTGAAGACCGCTCGTGGACACCGAAGAAACTCCGTCTTGCCGTTGCTCAAATGAAGACAAGGTGGATTTCGCCACCCATCGGTGAAAAGTACGCCATTGCTCGGTGGGAGAATTACCTCGCCGCCGAGGTGATGAGAATCTAGAGGAAGAAGAAGCGGAATAGCGGAAGTCGTAGCATCTACGATTGGAGCCCCACAAGATCCCATTGCCTCTGCGCGAAATAGAAGAAGTTGCGGAAATACAACAAGTGAAGTTGAACGCATGGCGGTAGATTCTCGGGAAGAATTCAAGGCGCTTTGGGGCCAACCGTGCAGTGGAACAATGAGATTGAAGAAGAATGAATTGAGCTCTCAAGCGGTCGGATGTCGGTAAATGAGTATCTAACCAAGTTTAACCAACTTGCTCGCCACGCCCCAATGATGTAGCGGATGAAGAGAGAAAATCGTAGCTTTGTTGAAGGAATGCGTGAGGACATGAGAGGACGACTTATCCTCCATGATTACTCTAGCTTCCAGATTAGTTAATAAAGCCCTCATTTGTGAAAATGAGAAGAAGAGCGCGGAGATTAGCCGCAAAAGGAAGATGTCATTTCGAGAGGCCACAAGGTAGCTTTCCCGAAGCCTACATTCCAAGCGACTCATCTTTGGATCGTCTGCGGACCTCCTCTCGAAAACTCAAGTTTCACACCGCGTCCCAAGGAAGTGGATTCGGTGCTCTCCGCCCCGCGCAACCAGGCAGATCAACCCAAAGACAAACCTCCATCGCCGCTTGTGGAGAAAAAGGACACTTCGCCAATCGTTGTCCTACCGTCGAGAATGCTCGGCAAGGCTCAACACAGAGTAACACGGTTCAAGCGGGACCCGACCCCAAGCAAGAGTCACGGACTTCCACAGGCATCAAGGTCTACACCAACACAAAGCCATGGCGTGTGAACCACGTCACGGTGAGAAGCTCAAGGTGCCTCGAAGAGTACTAATAGATGCGTTCACTGTTAATTCGCACCGCACAAGTTTTGTTTGATTAGACTTAGCACTCTTTTATTTCAAGAAAGTTTGTCGAAAGGCTTAAGTTGCCAACCTATAAGTTAAAGAAACCCGTGGTACTTAGCTCACCGGGGACCCTTTGTGCTACCTCGATCGGTCCAGGTAGAAATTGCTATGGAACATTCAGATTCCTAGCAAACCTTCTGGTGCTAGAATCTCAAACGCTGGATATCATCCTAGGGATGGATTGGTTGGCCAAATATCAGGGATTGATAGATTGTGCCAACAGGAAAGTGGTACTCACCAAGAACCCAGAGACCACAATAAGAGTTAGTGTGGATCGTTCCTCTCCTTGGAATAGAACAATCCACCACCTTGGAAAGTTGTCCCTAGAGACAACGCCTGTAGTTCAAGCTTACCCCGATGTCTTCCCAGAAGAATTACCAGGCATGCCACCAGACAGAGATGTTGAGTTTGTCATCAACTTGAAGCCAGGGACAGCCCCAATTGCTAAGAGACCATACAGAATGGCCGCTGACGAACTTGAAGAACTTAAGACACAAATTGAAGACTTGCAAGACAAAGGTTTCGTTAGACCTAGTTCTTCTCCCAGGGTTCGCTTGATTCTCTTTGTGAAGAAGAAAGATGGCACCGCCCGGATTGTGCGTGGACTCTGAGCACTCAATGATGTGACCATCAAGAACAAGTATCCCTTACCTCGCATCGATGACTGTTCGATCAATTGGCAGAACATCGCTTTTCTCAAGATAGACACGAGGTCGGGATACCATCGACTTAAGATCGGGAATGAGGATATTCCTAAGGCGGCTTTTACCACCGGTATGGCTGTATGAGTTCACTGTCATGCCGTTTGGCTTGACCAGCGCGCTGACCTACTTCATGAACCTCATGAATAAAGTATTCATGGAATACTTAGACAAGTTTGTTGTCGTGTTCATAAGCGACATCTTGATCTATTCAAAGACCGATGAAGAACATTACGAACACTTGCAATTAGTCTTAGAAAAGCTTAAAGAGAATCACCTTTATGCCAAGTGCGATAAGTGTGAATTTTGGCTTCATGAAATCAGTTTCTCGGGCACATTGTATCCATTGGAGGAATCGCAGATTGATCCATCCAAAGTAGCATTTGTAATGGAATGGAAACAACCCACATCGGTGACGGAAGTGCGTAGTTTTCTCGGTTTGGCGGTACTACTGACGCTTCATTGAAGGATTCTCTAAGCTTTCCAAACCAATGACCCATCCGCTTAAAAAGGAAAAGAAGTATGATTGGACCGAAGCTTGTGAAAAGAGTTTCCAAGAATTGAAGAAGAAGTTAACCGCACGGATATTGATCTGCCGGATATACATCAAGACTTGAAGTCTATTGTGATGCATCGCGCCAAGGTCTTGGTTGCGTACTCATGCAAGGAGGAAAAGTTGTAGCTTATGCTTCCGGACAACTCCGTCCATACGAAGACAATTATCCAACTCATGATTTGGAGTTAGCGCGATGAGTGCATGCCTTAAAATTTGGCGGCATTACTTGATTGGAAATCATTGTAATATCTACAGACCACAAGAGTCTCAAGTACATTTCACCCAATCGGACCTCAACCTCCGACAAAGAAGATGGTTGGAATTAATAAAGGATTATAACTTGGATGTCCATTATCATCTGGAAAGGCTAATGTAGTTCTTGATGCATTAAGCGTAAATCCTCTGTGATAATGTCATGATTCAAGAACACCAACTGAGCTCTGCAGGAATTTGAAGCCCTCAACCTTGAGTTAATAGAGCAAGGCACACTAGCCTTTGTAGAGGCCCATCCCACTCTAGAAGAGCGGATCAAGGCCGCTCAGAAGGACATCCTGAGTCCAGATTCAAGCATCTCATGGCAAAGGAAAGGCCCCAAGATGTCGAAGATCAGCGGGGAATCTATGGTATGGGAAACGTCTCTTTGTTCCCACCGGAAGGAACTCAAAGATCGATTCTAAAGGAAGCTCACATTACGCTTACACACTGCACAGCAGCACCAAGATGTACCAAGACATGAAGATTTTGTATTGGTGGCCACGAATGAAAAGAGATATCGCGAGTATGTAGCTTGTTGTGATGTATGTCACGAATCAAGGTGAACATCAAAGACCAGTAGGATTACTACAACCCTTACAGATCCTCGGTGGAAATGGGAAGAAATCGAATGGATTTCATTACCGGTCTACCTCGAACTAAGTCGGATGTGACTCGGTATGGGTTATAGTTGTGATTGACTAAAGTCGCCCACTTCATCCTGTGAAGACAACCTACAAAGGAGACAAGTTAGCGAAAGTGTACATGGCTCGTATCGTGTGTTTGCATGGAGTACCCAGAGAATAGTCTCCGATCGAGGTTCTCAATTTACCTCGCATTTCTGGCTAGTTTGCATGATGCCCTTGGAACACACCTTACCTTCAGGCCTGACCTATCATCCAGCAGACCGATGGTCGACGGAAAGAACAAATCAAATCCTAGAAGACATGCTTGAGCTTGTGCTTTGGAGTTTCTGTAGGCGGGAAAAATGTCTACCGTATGCCGAGTTTGCATACAATAATAGTTATCAGTCAAGTTTGAAAATGTCCCATTTGAAGCACTCTATGGAAGAAAATGCGAACTCCTCTGCATTGGTGAATCAGTGAAGGATATGTCTTTGGACCGGATACTCTCAAGCAAGTGAAGAAAGTTCGACTAATCGAGATCGCCTTCAAGCCGCTCGGTCTAGACAGAAGAGTTATCGCGACAACCGTCGAAGAGACTTAACCTTGAAGTTGGAGATCTTTGTGTATCTCAAGGTATCGCCACTGTGGAACCGAAGATTCAAAGTTAAAGCAAGCTCGCACCAAGATACATAGGCCCGTTCGATCACGCTAAGCGTGGAGAAGTTGCCTATCGGCTAGAGCTACGAAAGTTTGTCGAGCGTCCACAACGTGTTCCATGTCTCTCAACTAAAGAAATGTCTCGAGTACGAAGAGCGGACTCTGTCAAAGCCATCGCACTTGATAAGATTTGACTTATCCGAGCGCCGATCCGGATCCTCGATGTCATCGAAGCGGACAAGACGTCAAGTCATCCGCCTTTGCAAGGTTGATGGAGCCATCACTCGGCCAAAGAAGCCACCTGGGAGCGAGAAGATCAACTTAAGCTGGATTTTCCGTCCCTGTTCTCGGGGCAGCTCGAATCTCGGGGTCGAGATTCCGTTTAAGGTGGGTAGGATTTGTGAAGCCCCTTTTTGCCGCCCCCTTCCCGGGTCAACCCTCGCCGGACCCCACCCTCTCCCCCCGTCAACCCCCTTGCCGGACCCCCTCTCCTCCCTTCCTCGCTCGCGTCTGCTGCAACCGCCGCGCACGCCACCTCTCTGGCGCCCTCCCGCACGCTCCCGCGCAATGATGCCGCCGTGCGCCTGCTGCCGCTCCGCGCGCGCGCTCACGGACCCCCTCCTCGCGCGGCTTTAAAGACCCCTCGGTGCCCTTCAACCCTCCCCCCGAGCAAGAAGAAGAAAGCCGAGGGCTTACCTCGTGTGCCGCGCCTCCTCCTCGTCGTCGCCATCTCCCTCGCGCGCCAGAGCTCCTCGTCGCGCCGCGCCTCCTCTTCCCCCTCGGTGGTTCCCGCCGCTCGAGCCTTCCTCCCGCCCGGTCGTCGCCGCGCCGTGCGCCCTCCCCTTCCTTCTTCCCCACGCGCGCGCTTTGCGCCGCTCTTTCTCTTCCCCTCCTCTGCCCGCTTGAAGCCCTCCCCTCTCTTTTAGCGCTTGTGTGGCCTCGCCCGCGCTTTGGGCCTGCGCCGGCACTGGGCAGCATGCTTTCGGGTGGGCCTTGGGGCGAGCCAGTTTTGCAACTTTGGGCAATTGCTTTTCTCTTTTCTATTGTTTTCTTTTCCTTTTTCCATTTTAATTTAAAAGTGAGACTTTAAATATTATTATCTCCCTCATTTTAGCTCCAAAAATTATGAAATAAATTTCTAAAAATTTCTAAAATCAAGATCTTGCTAATGGCATAGGTCTTGTTCAATTTGGAGTTCATTTGTGTATTCTTGTGTATTTATTAGTCCTTTTACTGTTGTGTCTTTTTAGGTACCTACTCGCGTAGATTTGGAGACGCAGGAGACCTCCACGTCGATCAAGGACAAGACTACTCGGACTCTCTCCCTACAACCAAGCGAGTCAATACTTTGATCATATTGAGCCTACATTTTATGCAAATTATATTCTTTTAAAATAGCAAATTGCATGCTTTAATTCTTTAATCAAATGTATGTTAAAGCTTAAGGTAGTTAATACCCATTTGTTGAATAATTAATTACTATGCCATCCTTGACAACTTGAATCCCTTAATTCCATTGTCACCCTAGTAATTATATGGTAATACTAGCTATAGGTTGTACTTAGCGACATGCTAGACTTGCTTAAATGCGGGACATTAACGTGTCCTAATCATCATCATTTCAAACATAAAATGATTTGGGCGGTCATTGCGGGTAAATGACCGAGATGGTTGAATTGTTGTATTTTACATCTCAAAACCTAAGCGCTAATACCCGTGCGGACGGATGGTAAGATGGTGGAGTGCGGATGTAGCACGAGAATGGTGGGAATGTGGTTGAGCCGTCGAGACAACCTAAGGACTTAATCTTGTCACGACCTCTGTGTATAACAAGTACAACCACAAGTCTGCAACAAGCTGCGACTTGGCTTAGTACATTTATCAAATCCTGAAAATCATCTCTTTGGAGGGTTAAAGGAGGCACAAGCTCTGGGTATGTCGGGCTTGGATGGGACACGAGTCAAGGGTGAAGTTCGCGATCGCCGAGGTGTAGCCACCTTCCTTGATCGTGAGGTGGACATCCGCGCAAGCGTATGGGCATAACCCCATATGGGTGAGGCGAGGAAGGGCGAGATATTTAGAAAGGCTATCGTGACAACCTCTCGACTACGACTACGAATCGTGTAGGGCAACGAGTTAATTGTCTCTTGTGGGTAAAGTGTACAATCTCTGCTGAGTTACAAAGCGTTTTAAGCAGTGCCGTGCCTACGGTCAAAGGCGGACATGGGAACTTAACTTGAGTTAGTTCTATTTAAAAATTTCCTTTGTGGGTGGTATGAAAATTGTGGCGGGCTCACCTAGCCCTGAGTTTGGTTATTCACGGTCTTTGTACGATGTCGTTTAGTGGTGGATGTAACCACGATCAAACTAAGCATGAAGGTGGAGGTAACCTCTGCTAATATAAATATTGCACAATTTATCTCTTTATCTAAAAATGAAATTGTTAAAAATGCTAAGCGCTAGGAATTTGTACTTATGATATTTAAAAGTATTGCTTTCGCAAATAAAAGAACCGAGCCATCCTTGTAAGCCTTGCATGTATATCATTGCATTGTGTATTGGCTCATGAGCACGTAGTTGTGCTCATCCTCGCTCTCCCCAAACCCTTGGATGGCGATGGAGGAGACTATGCGTACTACGAGGAACCGAAGTTGATGGACAAGGAAGCGATGAAGAGTAGTCTAGGATCTGTAGTCTAGGCCTCGTGCGATCTAAGTTGACTCGTTGGTACTTGCGTACAACCGATATTATCGGGTCCTTGGGTAATATCGATCATACACGTTGCCCGATCGCTTACTGTGAAGAGATGAGCTCTACCCTTTGCTTCGCTATCGCATTCGGTGTTCGTATTGTAATCAATTTGGCCTGATCATTTTGTTGTAAAACTCGACCGGCGTGGTCTATGTCACTCTGTTGTTTGTAATATTGATACTTTAGTTCACGCCATGTATGAATGATTCAGCAATGCTGTGAGTGCTATCTCGATCGAGGAATAGCACGGCGTTTTCCTGAGGATTCGGATTAGAAAATCCGGGTCCGACAATTTAGCTACCATATATGAGTAAGGAAGTTTCTCGTCCCAAAGCCCTTGCGCAACCTGAAGTAGGAACTTGACACTTGAGGCCGCCTAGCTATAAATGCCAGGCAGCAATGGAGAGCCTCTCGACCTCCCGTGGCTTTCCTTTCTAAACGAAACAAAGAGCGTCCCTTCGTGCTTCATGCCAAACCCAATAGACCCACGTACGCCACAAGCTAGCATTCCTCTGCCTTTGCTCTTTGTCTTCGTTTTTCCTTCGAAATTTGGTCTTCATAAAGGTACCGTACCATCGTAACTCTGCTCGGTGAATCTCCTCTTCCTCTTCTTTGTCACCCCCTCCCTCCCCTAGCTTGTCCATCGACGTACGTATGCATGACCTGTACCAGGTGACCCATCTTCAGTCTCCCTCTATGCATGCATGCATGCATGATGCATCCATCCATTCATTATTCATGCGTGTAATCAACAATATAATGCAGGCAGGAACTTGCATCTTTCTTTTGGAGAGAATGTGATGCTAGCTAGCTGTTCAATTTTCTTGGTTGCTCTTTCTTGCACTACATAACATGCATGGTTTAGTGGGTGGGGCAGGGAATATTGGCTTGTTGATTAATCCTTTCACGGAACCAACCTTCTACCTACCTGCCTACCAATCTCAACAAGATTGCGACTAATTGATATATAGATGCTAACAGGGAACAACAAACTGGCTGGCCGGACATGTACTACTTGTTCTGCCACAAGCTGCATATATATTCCATTTACATATCTCTTGTGGATGGGCATCAGTTTCATATCCATACGTGGCAACTGATATTTCTTTGCATTTAAACCGATCATGCATGTCAATTTTCTCCTGAACACTACTAGTGGAGTTCTTTCGAATCAATCGATCTTTAGATTTCTACCTTTTCCAGACCGACCTTAGGTGAGCATGCATACACAACAACAGAAAACAAAAGCACAAGGCGCACAATACTGTTTTTCTTGTACTACTGCAAGCAATGTATATAATTGCAGTACATATCTAGATACATATATGGAGGCTCTGCTAGATATCTCTATCCCTTGAAAGGCTTGCAAATTGGGTAAGTTTCAGCTAGCTTAACTTCCTATTTTCTCTTGATTGATAGGTATATATATATATATCCTGAATTCATAGCTTAAGCTATATATAGATATGCATGCAAGATACTGGCTGCTCCCAAAATTGCAGCAAGCAGGAACTTGACACTTGAGGCCGCCTAGCTATGGAGGGCCTCTCGACCTCCCCCGGCTTTCCTTCCAAACGAAAGAAAGAGCGGCCCTTCGTGCTTCTCTCCGTTGGACACACCACCTGCATGCCAAACCCAATTGACCCACGCCACAAGCATTCCTTTGCCTTGCTCTTTGTCTTCGTCTTTGTCACCATCGTATCTCTGCTCCATGAATCTCCTCTTCCTCTTCTTTGTCACCCCTCCCTTCCCTAGCTTGTCTATCGACGTATGCATGGTATGTACCAGGTGATCCATCTTCAATTTTCCCTCTATGCATCCATACATTCATTATTCATTCATATAATCAACAATTAATGCATGTAGGCAGGCAGATTTGCATCTTTGTTTTGGAGAGAATGTGATGCTAGCTAGCTGTTTAATTTTGTTGGTTGCTCTTTCTTGCAATACATAACATTTGTTTAGTGGGTGGGCAGGGAATATTTATGTATGGCTTGTCGATTAATCTCTTCACGGAACCAATTCCCTTCTATCTATCTATCTATCTCAACACGATGACGACTGATTGATTGACGCTAATAGGAAACAACAACCGGCAAGCCGGACATGTATCCATATTCCATTTACATATCTTTTCTGGATGGGCATCAGTTTCATATCCATACGTGGCAACTGATATTTCTTTGCATTAACCCAATCATGCATGCATATTAATTTTCTCCTGAACACTACTAGTGGAGTTCTTTCCAATCAATCAATCTTTAAATTTCTATTTATTTTCAGGTCAGCCTTAGGTAAACGTCCACAACAACAGAAAACAAAAGCACAAGGCGCACAGTACTGTTTTTCTTGTACTCCTCCAAGCAATATATACAGTTGCAGTACATACATACATATATGGAGGCTCTGCCAGATATCTATCCCTTGACAGGCTTGCAAATTGGGTAAGTTTCAGCTAGCTTAATTAATTTCCTCTTTTCTCTTGATTCACTGGTATATATCCTGAGTTCATAGCTTAAGCTATATATATATATATATATATATATATATATATATATATATATATATATATATATATATACACGCATGCAAGATGAGATGCTGCTTTATTCTAGCTAGTACTAATGGTGGCAACTCAAGTACATTCAATTCAACTAATATCGATCATTTGATTTGATTGTACGTACTGCAGGGACATGCAATCTTACATTTCACGGGCGTTCCTGTACTTTGCTCCGCTCAGCAAAAAGGTGTTCATTCTCGTGGACAACCAGCCTTGGCTGACGAGCAAGCAGTCTCGATCGGCAAGATTATGGCAGTTCATGGTCACCAAGGTACTACTTATATACGTAGTGTAGTGTGTAGGTATATATATACATATCTATCGGAAATATGCGGCTGTCTAGGGTAGCTATCCACCCAGATCTTTAAAGTTAAAATTCAATATTTTTTTTCTTGATGAAAGTTGATTTTTTAAGATGAAAGTGGGAAATTTTGAAGAGCTATCCAACACCCCCATTAGAATAACTATTTACACTTCTTCCATGTAGCCACCCCTTCCAATAGAAACCCCAACCCACTCAACCCGATTCTAATAAACCTCGTGTTGGCTTAATACGCACCCCCACCTAGACCTGGGAGTTGGGCCATGTCGGGCCGTGCTGGGCCTAAGAACGGCCCCGTCAGACGGCATGGCATGGCACGCGGTGGCATTCCAAGCCCCCTCCCCCTACGACAACCCCCCCCCCCTCGCACGCTGCGCCTGCCTCCATGTCACTGCCCCCACTTGTGCGTCTGAGTGTAAGAAGGAGGAGGCCGATCGACGAGAGGGGGTGAATAGGCGGTTTTAAAAAATCTTTGCCTAAAATCGAGTTTTATACGGAATTGTAAACAATTTGGTTTTGCTCAATTGAAACCTAAATCAACTAGTCTTGACTAAGTGCACTAATAATATAAGACTATAGATAATGATAGCAATCATACAAAGACATGTAAATAATTAAATTCTAGGAATGTAAATTGCAATAGGGTAAAGCACAAGAAAGAAAATCACAATGACACAATGATATTTTACCGTGGTGTTCAGAGACTTACCGGTCTCCCCTAATCCACGTTGAGGTAAGCCCAACCGAATTGGACTGGCTCCACAAATTGAGCCCACACCTCCGAGGTAATTGGACCGGCTCTCAATGCGAACCAACACCTCGATCCACTAGGGGTTGCTCTTCCTCAACTCCGGAGATGACGAGTACCAAACCACTCACAACTGCCCGGCCCTTCTCACAATCTTCTTTGAGAAAATCACCGACGCAACTTCTCTAAGCCGTCTAGGTGTCAGCAAATACAAAGAGTAATAAGTCGAAGACGCTCACTTGAACGAATCAAGTGTCTGAGCTCAAGTGGATACACAATCCACTATCTAATACAACATATGCATTTAGGGTTCGCTCTCTAAGCTCACTAAGTGCAATACAGGCACATAAGAGATGAGAGGGTTTACTCTTTGCTCAAGAGAATTAATAGCACCAGCAACAACAACTCCCATAACCAGCCACAAGGGGTATTTATACCCACACGAGGAAAACTAGCTATTGGGAGAGAATCTTTTGAAAGCCAGAGGAAATTGATCTGACTGCCAACTAATGGCCGATCAAACCACTCAAGCTCCAACGGCTATAAAACTAGCCATTGGATACACTACCGGGTCAACCTCTCTCACAAGGACTGGTCAGACCGGACCCAACTGGTCAAATCGCTCACCAGAGAAAAGTCCAGAACAAGAAAATCAACTCTTCTGAAAAATACGAACTGCCAACCAAATATTGGTACTACCGCCTTACGGTAATACCATTAAACAAATAACGGTCATACCGCTGACAAAGGTTTACGACTTGCCTTCATTGAAGTGTTGCGATGCTTCGGCCGTCGGGACAAGAATTCATCCGAAACGCCGGAATCTATACGTGCAAAACGAGCTAAATAAATAAAACAATTCTAAATAAATTCCAAATAATTACCAAATAAGAACCAACAGGAAGATAATGAATTTAGATGAATTTTGAAATTTGAATCACTCGAATCGGAGTTTGAACAGGCTTCCAGAAGTTTGAAAACACAGAAAATGAAGAAAACTTGATTTTTCTGGTTTTTGGATTTATTTTTCTAAAGGAAATCTGGTTTATTGTGTCAGCTGACGTCAGCGGGGAGTTTTGATTTTTTGGTCGATTTATATTTCAAAAGGAAAATTGACAAAAGCCACGTCAGCGCCACGTGGCTGCCATGCAGGCTGGAGGACTGACTAGGCGCCACGTGGGGTTGCCACGTCGGCACCGAGGTGGCGGCGCTCACGGCCCGATGGTCGCTGGCGTTTGGTAGGGAGTTGGTCGCCGGCGAGGGCACCAGCGGCTAGAGGGGCTCACGGGGATCTGGATGTGCTCGGTCTCGAGGATGCGGCGCCAAGGGGAGGCCGACGGCTAGGATGAAGAAGTGGCGGCGACGGCGGCTAAAGGCGGCGGCGGTGCTCTAGAGGGCTTTAGGGGGTAGGGAGGTGCGCACGGGATGGCCCGCGTCCTTGCGATGCCGAAGCCGGAGACGACGACGCCAGAGGAGGTTCGGTGGCGGCGCTAGAGGCGGCAGCATCCTTCGGCGGCAGACGGCGGAGAGCTAGAAATGGGGGTAGAGGAGAGCGAGAGAGCGAGGGGGAGGAGAGGGGAAAGAGAGAGGCACGGTGCACTCAGTGCGCCCATCTATAGGGCCCAGGGAGGGCCAGAGGGCGAGATGGGCAACGGAGGGTCTTACGGTGGCGTGATCCGGCGCGACATGGGAGAGGGGTACAGGGAGCAATAGTGCACGGGGAAAGGAGTGGGTGGCGGCAGCGGATGTGGCGGAGACGGGAGGTGACAAGGCGCGGTAGAGAAAGGATGGGGAGGTGATTGGTGTCGACGCAAAAGCTGCGACGGTTTTGGCGTCGCGCGGCATTGGCACTGTACCAGCGCGAGGAAGAAGACGACGAGGAGGGGCTGATAAGTGGGCCCCTACCTATCAGCGGGAGCGAGAGGGAGGAGAGCGGGAGCGAGCTGGCGCACAGGAGTGGTCCGGGGAAACTGGGCCGCGAGGAGGAGAAAAAGGAAACAGGCCGAAGAGATTCGGCCCGAAGCTTTAACTGTATTTTAAATAGATTTTTGATTTAAAGAAAAGCCAGAAAAGCAAAAAAGTTTTTAGAAAATAGTTAATAAAGTCCAAAATTTCTAGAAAAATGAACAGAAATTTCTTGAACTACTTGGGACTTAATAAAAATACTTTTAACTATCTTTTAGCTTTTAGTTTTGCAAATAAAATATATTTTAATTTCGGGACAAAAGGAAAAACCATTTTTAAATTCCAGGAAATGCAATAAATGACTTAAAATAATAATTTTGACTTTTAAAACCAAGAAAACTCAAATAAACCAAATTGAATTAATTGAAGTTTGATTTAATTAGTTTAAAATGTTTTTGATTCTTAAATTTTTCAAGTTAAGCTTTAGCAATTTGACAAAATCAAATGGTTACTTTTAAATTTTGAAAATCTTTAAAAACTCTGAAAATTTGGGATGTTACATTCTACTACTGTTTTTGGTCTTTGTACACAGTAGTTTGGTATGCGTCTACTGTAACTTTTGGTATAAGTCTACTACAGTTGTTAGTCTTGTCTATTTGCAGTTTTTTTTCTATGGGTACTATAGTTTAGTTTTGTGTGTACTATAATTTTTAGTATCTAGCAACTGCGGTTATAGTTAGATTTTACTATTTTTGGCGCAAGTTTACTCCACAGCGTACAAACTCAATAAAATAAAAGCATCTAGTATCTCATCGGATCAGTCCATGTGGGTGGGATGTTAGCACATGTGGGTTTGAGTCATGAGGTTAAGGGTTCAAATCCTCACTCCTCCTAATTTCGGTTTTCTCGAGGGAGAGAACGGGGAACAAGAACGGGAAGGGTGGTATCAGTTTCTGGAGGGGAGGACGAGATCCAGGACCAAGTTTGATCCAGGATGGTTTTTAATTCTACCATGTAATTTTTGGTATATCACTACTACCGTCATTGGTTTTGTGTCTACTGTAGTTTTGGTCTTTGATTGCTACAGTTTGGTTACATGTCTACTGCAAAATTTTTGGCACATGTCTACTGCAGTTGTTGGTCTTGTGTCTACTGCAGTTTAGTGACGCGTTTACTGTGATTTTTGGGTACATGTCTACTATGGTCGTTGATCTTGTGTCTACTGCCATTTTGGTATATGTCTACTGCAGTTTAGGTCTCTGTCTACTGCAGTTTTGGTCTCTATATATTTAATGCAGTTTGGACCTACTAAATCCCACTACACTTTACTATAGTGCAATAAATACCATGGCGTATAGTCGCACCCCTACGACAGGTGAATGAAGGAGCTGCCGGCGCACGCTTGGTACCAGCCAGCCACACCATCGACCATATCCAATGGATCTAGAGCTTGGAGGCGATGGTTCCGATTCGGACGCGAGCGATCGCGGCGTAAGCTTTGCTGCTGCCACCGTAGCCGGCCATGAAGGGAGTGCCGATGGCAGTGAGACTCGGAGGAAGGGTTTAGGAGCCCGCCGCCGTCGTTATCTTGAGGTTAGGAGGAGATGGCTAGTGACAGACAGTATCAACAAGGGAGAGGTTGACCTAGGTGTGTGAGGAGCGAGGAAGTGATGTGGGAGTCCGCCGCCACCACCATCTGTGGCGATGAGAGATGGCCGGAGAGCAGGCAAGTGCGGCGGCTCAATCGGGCACATGAGTCGCTTGGGCGGTGGGGAGTGGGAGGAGGCGAGCGCTGCAGGGAGAGATGCGTGAGAGAGAGAGAGAGAGAGAGAGAGAGAGAGAGAGAGAGAGGAGGAGGGGGAGGCGGCTTGTGCGGCGACAAATATGAGAAGGCAAGCGCAACAACATGTGGCTGGAGGCGTGCGCAAGCCTGGATGCTTCGAGGGGAGGGCCGCGGGGAGAGGGCATGCCACGCAGGTCAGGGAGCCGCACAAGGGGGGCTGGCTCAAGGCGCTGGTGGGAGAGCCACGGGCCGCACGAGGTAGGAGTGAGGGGTGCGGGTCAGGGGTGGGATGGGTTTGGGTCAGATGTTATGGGTGTAGTAGAATAGGGAATCACATTCCCTGACATTCCAATAGGAATGTCACGGGTGAACAGTACCGTGATATTCCTCGAATCTGAGCCGTTGGATCGAAAAATAGCGACTGAGATCAACTGCTACAGTGTCACTACAGTGTTCATAAACAACACTGTACTACAATGTTTTTGCTACAGTATCCTGCTACATGCATCTCGGCCGCCCATTTCCGATCCGACGGCTGTAAAACAATGTCATGGTACTGTTTATGATGACATTACCATGTAATATCAGAGAATTTGCTTCCGTAGAATAGTTATACCCACCCACACGTACGTGTTTATCGATCTCCGAATCTGATTTACGGTAGTAGTTTGCACTTGCAGTACAGGATGTCTCCATTCGTGAATTCAAGGGCACTCGGCAAGGTCCCCTGCTCCTCCGGGTCCGGGAGCACGGGCGTGGCGGCAACCGGTGGAGCCGACAGCGACGACAAGATGATGCGGCGGTGGTTCGCGGTGGCGGACCTGAGCAGGGCGCTGCACGGGTTCCTTGTGTTCGAGGTGTCGTGGCGAGATGTGCACGGCATCAACTACCTGAATGAGCTGCTGACCGACACGTCGTTGGCTCTGGAGGCGCGGTACATGAAGAAATGGGAGTTCTACAGCGCGGAGCAGGCGGCCAGCTGCACGCCCAAGTGGTTCCTGGGCCGGGCGTCTGAGGCGAAGGCTCTGCGGGGCTATCTCAGGAGCCTGCACCAGCAACAGCAGGAGCAGGAGCAGGACGATGACAGCATGCTTCTGCTCCTCCGTAGGGCATGCTCGTCTCCGTCTCTGCGGGTGGTCTCCGAGGACACTTGCAGCGGCGCCGATGCAGACCCCGACGACGTCTCCGCCGAGAAGCAGTGCCCGCCGACGACGACGCCGCGGACGAGGAGGAGGAAGGAGGACCGATCGGCGGAGGCCGCAGAGCCGTTCGTGTCGCCAGCGCAGTACAGCGACACGCTGATCCTGTTCCGGTTCAGGGACAGCGAGCTGCCGTTCAAGCTGCAGCAGATCGTCATGTCGGACATCAGGTTGCTGACGCTGCTGGAGTCGGGGCTGCCGTCGTGGGTGATCTTCTTCCAGTCGTACCCGCTCTTCTGCCACCTCTACCGGCCGTGGATGCGGCCCCTGGCGCGGAGCCTCTACATGCTGGTCTCGCTGGTCACCGTCATCATCGGCTTCTACGACCTGTACAAGAACGTGCCGCTGCTCAAGGCCGCGGCGGCTCGCATCTGCGGCCCGCTCTTCGGGTGGATCGAGACGTGGGACATGGTCACCAGGATCCAGTACCTGGGCACCATCCTCTTCCTCCGCAACCTGCGCAAGTGCCTCCAGGGGCTCCTCACGCTGCTGCGCATGGCGCGGGCGCTGCTCCGGCCCCTGGCCGAGCTGGCCGGCCCTCTACTGGACTCGTGCGGCGACCTCTGCGAGGTCTTGGCCTCGGGCGCCCTGTCCGGCGTGGGCTCCGCGTGGGCTCTGCTGGTCGACCTGGCGGAGATGCTGTGGGCTCCCTTCGACCTTGTCTTCGACTACGTCGTGGGCGCGGTGGGATCCCTGTGCCCGTTGCTCCAGGTGCTCCTCCTTCCGGTGCGCTGCGCCGTGGCGATGGCGAGCTGCGCGGGCTCGCTGCTGTCCAACAGCTACAACTTCTCCAAGGACATATGGGAGACGATCAGCAGCATATTCGAGCTCAACCATATGTCCGAGGCGCAGCAGAGCGCGTTTGATATGTCCTTGCTCAAGGCCCTCTGGAACGACCTCTTCTCCCAGGTAGCTAGGTTTATTTATATTCATTCTTCACTCGGTTCCTTCCTTGGTTCCATGTATTCATTGATCGATGTCTCATTCATTAACTGCTATGCTATCCACCGCATTGCATATATTTGTGTACGTAGATCTTCCGGGCAATCAGGAGCATCCTGAATGGCATACTGGTATTCTTTGCATCTTGCAACAGGCATAGGCTCAGGTAATCAAGTGTCTAATTAACTCTACTATGCATGTATGTATTGAATCACTGGAGATCGATCGATATTCGTACTGGAACTAATAGGCCTCCCCACCTAATTAATCGCGCACGTACGTATTGTATTGTAGCATCTACAATCATGTGCAGTCAAGGTTGCGGCATATGCTCCGGGTTGCTAGATTGGCGCCATGTTCATGCAAGACGAAACGCCGTTCGGGGCAAAACGATGAGGTGAGGTGACCAAGCGATTGCATGCGTCGTCCGGCTGTTTTGCTTGTTTGTTTCATTTTGTTAAATTAAACACGACAGGATCGCGACAATATCATATTCATATGTTCCTACTTCTCCGCAGGATGATGCCGTGGAATGTGATATCTGCAAGTGAAGTGAGCACAAGATATATATATATGTGAATGTGATCAATCCCCCCGGTTATATATTAGTACACAGAAACGTGAGCATACGAATGTGTCAAGGAACTTAATTTCATCCTTAAACCGACCTAGATCTAGCTAGTTCCTTTTTCTTTTTCTTTTTTCTTTTGAGAGGGACCTAGATCTAGTTCCTGAATGCGTGATATGATGTAAAATCCATTGATATTCATCCTGTACATAATATTTAAGAATTTACTACTAGAACCATCTGTGTTGAACAAACGAGGAACGTACGTTACCAATCTTGCTTTCCAGCACTTGTGTCTTGGAAGAATCCATGGTTGCGGGGAGAGGGATGTTTACATGCATGTGTGTGGCTTCTCTTGTGCATACTCCACTACTGGTTTGAGCAAGTGAACGTACGAGAGGGGTGTTGTGTTGCGCATCTGTTCCTTTCCACAGACCCATTAAGCTTGCAGATATCTAAACTGAGAACAACTTGTTGGACCGAAAAGGCGACTAGAGGGGGGGAGGGCGAATAGGAGCACGATCTTTTTTTCTCCCAAATTGAATTCAATACGAATCTCACTCCAATAGCTATGAAAGCTATGAAGATCAATCAATCATGCACAGCGGAAGACTTGTATTGAATCCACTCAAAACCCCGAAGCAAAATGTAACATCCCCAAATTAATCAATGGGATTTAGTATGAATTTTATCAGCATGCTTGACATTTTGGAAACATTTGCATAAATTACTGCAATTGGAAACTTTAAATCAAAGATCAAACATACACTTCGAATTCAAACTCCAAATAAAAACAGGAACAAAAACATTTGATCATCATGTGAAAATAATTTATTCAAATACTAGAATAATTATCATGATTTAATAAAAATTTTCCCAAATTTTGGGAACAAAATTCAACCTTCAGAAAATTCAAACACGAATCAATGAACTACCCTAAGTTTGAATTTAAATTATGCACATATATTATGAACAGTGGTATTTAATAATTTTCCCCAACTATAGGATGTTCCAGGAATCCCTGTGATTTATTTCACATTTTTAGGATTTTTATTTCTATTTGTTAAGCCTTGGTCAAACTTGAATCAATAGAATTCAAAACCAGTCAAACCTGCACTGTTCAACCGACCGCACCGCACCTTGACTCGAGTCCGACCCGAGCCGCTCCGTCTTGTTTCGACCGGACCTCCTAATCGCACTTTTCGCTTTTGCTGAGCAGCGGCGGCCGGGCCGGCCTGTCGGAACCTTCTCCTTCCTCGGGCAGGCGAGCCACAGAACGCGGGCGCCACGCGCCGCGCGAGCTCTGAGCTGCCTCCGTTTTTGCCGTGACGTGCCGCCCTCCTCGACCTATCTCCGAGCCTCTCTGTTTAATGCCGTTGCTAACCCGTCCATTGCCGCCCCTTATCTTCCCCTCTTTCTCCCACTAGAGCTCATTCCTCCTCTCGGCAACCGAGGAGGAAGAAGCTGGTTTTGGTGTTTTTCTTGGGTAAAATCCGTGCCTCAAGGTTCCTTAGCTTCTAAGTTCCTTGCCGTCCCCATTTTTCCTAATGCGCGACTTTGTTTCCGTTTGTAGCTCTCGGAACGCTGCCGTGCTCTCGGAAGCTCTCGAGCGTGCACTAAAAGCCGCCGGGTGACATAGCCGTGCAAACTTCATCTTCAGTAAGTTCCTACCTCTTTCTAGCGTGTCATCTTGTGTCCCTTAACCCAACATTGCTTTCCCCTCAACCAATTCGGTCTTTTCATCATAGGAGTTGGTGGAATTGGATTTCCCCTTTGTCGGCTGATACCACTGTTCATCGTCAAATTGTCATCCTGGTGAGCATTTTCTTCGATTCCATGTATTTTTCACCATCTTCAAGCCACCCCCGAGCTTCCTCAACCCTTTGCTGTCATTTCTTTTGCCCAGGGAGCTCTCCCCACGGTAGACCTGGCGCCGCCGCCGCCATTACTGCCGCTAGACCTTCTCCGAGCTTCCCCAGCCGCTTCAACCCTCTGGTAAGCTTCTTGGAGTCCACCAGTAGCTCACCCATGCTTTGTTTCGCTCGATGCACCACCAAAGCATCACGTGCATGTTAGGCAGTAACTCGCCGCCACTCGTCGCCGTCTAGCCGCCGTTTTAGGGCACCTCGACCGCCGCCACCGCTGCCATTAGCTTCGTGAAGCTTCCAGGAACCCATTCCTGGCCTTTTATGGCGTCGACGCGGCTGGAGTCGCCGGCGAGGCTCCGGTCAAGCTCGTGGTCAGGTGAGATCGGCTTGTCGGAACGGCCGACCGTTCCTGTAGCTTAATTTCGGTGATTACCTTTTAATTGCGAATCTATGTCGGAAAACACGGTTAATGCGCAGCAGATGTAATGTGGGCCTCCATGAGTTAAGTGGTTTAGTTCTTGAGCTGTGCACCGGTGGACCAATCCACGTGGCTCGGTCCACGCACTATTTTGTACACTGTGGGGACCCCGGTAATTATCTCCATAAGACCGAGATTAGACAAGGTCTTAGGGACATAATTACGGGTCTCCGGTAAATGAATTCCAATTTAACTCTATCCAAGTGAGAGGCTTAGCCGAATACTAGAGCCTCAACGATCATGCACGCTGCTCCCTTGCGAGCGCTACATGATTGTCGATTCTCCCTCGATTCGAAGCACTACACTTAGTGAGTTAAATGGGAATTCATCAATAACGAGGATGACATATATTGGCTCCCAAGATCAATGACCAATATACTCATACCCTCATCCAACGTTGATTACATCCATTCAACGCATACAACAAGAGATAAAAAGACATACTGCATAATAGTTGAAGTCCACAGCTTATTACATACGGCCGACCGGCCAAATTCAAGTAAAGTACCAAGTAGCAGCGGAAGTAAATAGATAAAGCAAAAGACCAGCAGTGGTATGCCCATCACCCATCGGCAACCGACTGGGAGTTAAATGGTAGCACACTACTCATTAGTGTCACCCAAGTCAACACTAGCGAGATCATCATACTCATAATCTTCCTCACCTGAAAAGGCCAACAAACATCTGGCTGAGTACAAGTGTACTCGCAAGTCTTACACAAATAAAAATAGTTATGCATAAGGGTCATTCAAAGGATGGCTCATATTGGTTTAGTTTTGCGAAAAAGACGCAACAATTAACATCCTACACATACTAGTTTTTCATGTGCCCATTTAAAATCAGATTTGAAGTAGAAGTAAAATATGTAGTAAAGCATTTCAGTAATAAACAATTGAATCATACAAAGACCAAAGTGGCAGCCCACCTTGATGTACTAAACACATGAACATCCCGTTCATGACGAATACCAAGTTCAACCACAATTTTAATTAAAAGTCTAAGAATAGTAACTCCCGAACTCAAGCGGTTGTCCATAACCGTGGACACGGCTATTCGAATAGATTGATACCTGCGGGGTGTACTACTTTACCACACGACTTGATTAGCCCGTAAGCCTCAGAGGCCTCGAAATAGCACACTTCCTAAGGTATGCGGCGGGTAAATCAAGATATAGTCATTTTCAAGCAAGAAAGCCCTATTGGGCTAAGTCCCCTGTGAGATGGTTCCTTGCCTAGTACAAGCGTCGATAGCACTTGCTAGGGGCTCACAAGTTATATTGGAAATACCGATGCAATCAAAACCAAAAGAATTGGTGCTCCCTTGCACACTATAAAGGATTACATCGGCTCCTCAAAGAACATAGGATTTCACGGTCGCTATGCCCCTTACACCACCAAGGACTTAACACAATAAAACCATCCCCCTACTTAACCATACAGCTCCCAACCCGCGTGTGGCAGCACGAGTGTACTTGAATTAACGACGTTACCAAAGTTCGGTCCTCAATTGTCCAGACAAGTCCTTCCACTTACCAAATGCTCGTGCACAAAGCACCATCACTAACCAACACTTGTCCGGACCAAATCTCATTTAAAAATGACAAAGTTTAACTCATAAAACAGCTACAAAGATCTGAAGCAAAAATATAAAGTAAGAGTTGTGTGTATCCCAAAACCGCCGGGTTATCCCCGACGATCGAACTACCGTATTTTGACTTGCATGGCTAAGCAATTCTACAACCCATAATTCACACATCCTATCTTAAGCATATAGGAGTTGGCATAATTCAAGATTAACCTCAAGCATAGGACATAACTAAACTACACATCACAAAAATATTGACATAATCAAAATAGCATGCAAGCAATTATCATTGCACTATCTTAACCAAAACTGGGATCAAATATGATGCAAAAGAAAGTTCAAATGATGCTTGCCTTGCTGGTACAGTAGCTGCTCGCTCTCAGTAGCGTAAGTGTCGATATCAATATGCTCGGGATCTATATAATTATAACATCAAATAAATACAGAAAAATAACTCAAAACCAAAATGCTCAAAAATGCATGATTTTTCTACAGTAGTTAGGTCATGATTTTAATTGATTTTTGGTGAAAGAATTGTTTCATTTTGATTTAGTATATGAAAGTTATAATGGTTTGAATTTTGATTTCAATAAAGCGTCATTATGTAATTTAATTATGAAGTGAAATTTTGCAGAATAGTGGCGAGTACATGGATTACATAGATAAATAGGCAATATTATTATAAGTTAAAAACAGTTGAGTTTGTCCTTTTTGGAGTTTTTATGATTTAGTTATTGATTTTCAAAGTTATCAGCCTTTTATAGTATAAAAATAATGGAGTTAAGGAGTATATTCTCCCGAATATAGTTTCTGTGACAGAGGTAATGTGGAGACCATTTTTAGAATTAAGTTCACTGAAAATGAAAATTATTAAAAGTGGTCTCACTGTTTTTGGAGGTTCCAATAATTACTTATGCATTTTTGAAGTTATCAGCCCTTTTCCTATTGTAAAATAATGGTTTTAAATGGATTAATCTCCAAATAAATCTCTCTGCTACAGAGACAGGTTTGAAACTAATTTTAATATAAAGTTTACTAAAAGTGAAAATTTCCAGAAGTGGTTTCATGCGATTTGGAGTTAAAATGATTTAGTTATGTATTTTCAAAGTTATTCCTATTTTTCAGTGTGCAAATAAACTGATTTCGAATTTACTAAAGTTTTACTACTTTCCTTACGAGGTATCGCTAGCGTAGTCAATGACTAGCGGGCCGTGAATAGTGCACTTTCTATTTAACTCAGTTAAAGAAAGCGGCGGTGGGGTCCATCGTCGACGACGCTCATGGAACTTGGTCCGCGCGCGCGTGCATGGTGCACGGGCTTACGGCGATGGGCCCACTCGTCGATCTCTCGCATCTCGCTTATCCACTCGGCTTTACGTGCAAGGTCCCACATGTCGGCGACACATTGTGACGGCTAAGCGGCGTTTAAATGCTAATGATTGGCGCTTAGTCCTAATGGCGTGCTACGATGTGCGGGACGGCCCGCACGTTCCGTCCGCTGCGGAGGCTCGCCGCGATTCGCCACGGCGGCGCCAACAAGGCGAGGATAGCTGCGCAATAGCAATGCTCACCTAAGGGTAGTGGTTAGAGTGCGAGGTGGACTACCGCGCTAGCCGGAAATGAGCGGCGCTTCTTGGCAAACACGAAACGGCAATACGTCGCTCGCGGCGCAAACAAGCGGGTGCAGAGGTTCACGGCTACTAGGAGGTTACGAGCTAGGTGGAAGCTCGAGGAAGCTGGAAGTCATTGGAGCACCGATGGCGCCGGAGAAGAAAAAGGCGATGACACGGCTCGACGTAGAGATGAAGATCTGAGCAAAAAGAAGCAGGGTGAATGCTCGGGTTAGCTCAAGGGGCTTAAGAGCAAGCTATAAGAGCAAGGAATTTAAGAATAGCCTACCAATTTGAAGTGGGAGGTGAAAGGGCTTGAACTCTGGCCGCAAGAAGGCAACTTCGATTCACCGCGATCCTGTCGAGTACTACCCAATTGAGTTAAGGGTTTTTAATCTCAAGCCTAAAGGCGCGACATGACACGCTAGGTTTCGGACAAAGCTCACCGGAGATGAAGAACACAAGGGGATGTCCACTGGAGCGTGCTCTGGAGCTTCAAGGAGCACGAGGCTGGTCCCGGCGCTACAAAGGAAGTCACGAGCTCGCATAAGCAAAAATGGAAATGGCATGCAAAGGAGGAGTCGAGGGTACCGGAGGTGGGAAGCTTACCAGAGAAATGAGCTCAAGCGGGCTTCCCTCCCCTCTGTCAACCGAGGAGAAGTGAGGGAGAAGGAAGGGTTGCGAGGGGGTGTTATGCCCGGGCGATGACGGCAATGGAGGCGGTGTGAAGAGGAGGTGGTTCCGGAGTGGCCAACGGCAGCGGCGGATTGACGGCGTCGAGTTGCCGTTTCGTGCGGCGTCGAGCAGCGCGGCGCGTGGAGCTCGGCTCTGCGCGAGGTAAACGAAGCGGTGGCCGGTGGACCCAACGGTCGATGGCACAGGAGCCGTGGCTCGGGGGAGAGAGGGTTTCAATCGGGACCGTTAGATGGCGAATGGACGGACGAGATGAGTGGGGGCATTCGGACAGGTCGAATGACGGGGAGACCTGGGCCGTAGGATGAGGATCTAACGGTCGCATGTGGCGGTGCGTTTAGGTGGTTGGATTGAGTCCGGTTGGCCTGGGTCGGACTCGAGTCTGACTCTGGTCTGAGCCATAGGAACAGTACCAGTTTGACTGATTCTAATTTATTTGATTCTAGTTTGACTGAGGCTTTATAAATAGAAATAAATTTCTAAAAATTCTGAGATTAATCGTGGGTGTTCCTGGGATGATATAGTCCCCATAAAAATTATGAAACCCCACTGTTCATAATATAATTTGTGATATTTAAATTCAAACATGTTGTATGCCTATGAAGGTTGTTTGAATTTTAATTATGTTCAAACTGTTCCCAAAAATTTGGGAAAAATTATATTAATTCCTAATAATTAATGCAGTATTTAAATAAATTGATTTCAGATGATGATCACAACTTTTTATCACTGATTTGAATTGAAATGCGAATTTTGATGTGTATATTCACCTCAAATTAGATTTTCCAAGTACAATATATTATGGAAATGTTTTGAATTTGATAGTGCATGTTAGTGAAATACAAACTAATCCAATTTAATTAGTTGGGGCTGTGACATACACCGAGTCAATGACCAGTAGGGCCCACCTGTCAGTTTTAACCGGAAGTAAAAAGGAAAATTGAAGAGTGGTACTGTGTACTGGAACCCACTCGTCAGCTTCAGAGGCTAGATAGCTCCTGGTGGAAAAAGTAATGTATGCTTTATAAAATCTGAAATCCATTTATTTGTACACTGAAAATTGTTGTAACTTCAAAAATCCATATCTAATTCAAATCAACTCCAAATTTTATGAAACCACTTCTGATAATTTTCATATTTAATGAACTTTATATTAAAATGTGTTTCAACCTTGTCTCTGCAGCAGAGAGTATTATTTTGGAAATTGACCCATTAACACTATTATTTCTACATTAGAAAAAGGCTGGTAACTTTAAAAACTCATAAGTAATTCTTGGAAACTCCAAAAATAGTGAAATCAGTTTTGATAATTTCTATTTCAAATGAACTTAATTATAAAAATGGTTTCAAACTTACCTCTGTCACAGAAACTATAGTTTGAGGAAAATGATCCTAAATGGTATTATTTTTACACTATTAATGTTGTTAACTTTAGAAACCAATAACTAAGTCATGAAAACTCCAACTGAAGCAAACTCAACTGTTTTGAACTTGTAATAATATTGCATATTTATCCATGAAATCCATGTACTCACCACTGCTCTACAATTTTTCACCTCATAATTAAATTATACGAATGAAGGCGTATTAAAGTCTGAAATTCAGACCACCATAACTTTCACATACTAAATCCAAATGGGATGAATATTTCACCATAATTCATATAAAATCATAATCTACCTACTGTATAAATTTCATACATTTTTGAGCATGTTGAATTTCTGGCCTTATTTGATATTTATTGCATCATCGTCTTTCATTAGGTTTTTCGACGATAACAATATATTCGTGAGATCCAATTAATTGTAACCTGAGTATGAACATGTGATACAGAAAAGGTGCGAGCACCCTCCTCTTGATCATATTGCTTCCAGTGGTTTTTAAATGCTTTGTGTGAGTTTTATTAGCGCAATTGCATACTATTTTGATATGTATGTTTATGGGTAGAAGTAGTTAATCTCCTAATTGCTGCATTAGCCCTCCTTTGAATGTTGATTACCCCTTTATCCTTGAATGACTAAGGTTATATGTTATATGGGTTTGTTTGCTAGTTTGTAGAACGATGCTTAGCCATGCTAGTAGTTATAGCCGAAAGCAGCTGATGGAGCTAGTCCATCGGCCGATGGATCGAATTGAATCTTAACGAACTTTGAGGATTTTATGGATTGAATTATGTTGGATTTGAGGGTTGTATCCAGATCTTCGCATCTGGGGTTTGTGGACATGTTGGGCATGTGTTTTATGTTCTTAACTTGGACGGGTGTAGGGTGATCATGAAATATTGTTATTGTTGTGGTTATGAAATTGTGTAGCCCCGTCTGAGTGTTTAAGGACCGGTCTGTGGTGTGATGAACCAAGTCTTACGTGGAACCACACGCCGGGATAATGGCGAAGGCTTGGCTTAATAATTTGTTGTGTGTTAGCTATCAAAACACAATGGGATTGACAATTGTTATTGTTATGTATTTAATTGTTCTTTTGTCAATCTCGTGGGGGCATATTAAATTTTTTCCTTACTTGCCCTTAAGGGTCTCTTGTTGGATAGGGACTTACTTACACAACGGGGTTCACTTGTGGTGCGAGGCGCTTAGTCTGCTATGGGGTTCTGTTCCTCGGGTGGTTTGATAGTTAGGACATAACATTGTAACGGCCTCGTTATGATATCTTAGTCACACTCCTTCGGAAGAGTGCATGGCGACAGTATAAGGTATTCATATCGTGTGGGTAAAGTTGTACAACTCTGCAAAGTAACTAAATCTATTCGAATAGCCTCGTCCTAGGTTATGGACAACACTTGTGGGAAAGCAGGCACAGTTAGTCTTTTGGAAAATTAAGTTTGGGGTATGGTTGGGAATGTTATGTCTTTATGTTAATTTGTTCAGATCTGAAATTATTTCATAGACGCGTAGTTCGCGTGTTAATTTTGTTGAGGAATGAATTGGGCCACGAATGGGATGTTCGTGTGTTGATTATACTTGGAATTATACCTTTGTTGATCATTACTTACTATCATAAAATGTTTTCTAATTGTTTTACAAATGGCAAGTTAGAACCTTTTATCTTTATGCAAAACTTGCTTTCTGCTGGCCGACTAGTGTAGTAGCCTTCCTTTGATACTTACATGCATCCTTATTTCTTTTGAAAGTCTCATGAGTACAACTTTGTACTCTAACAGTGTCTATTTGTTCAGGTGAGAACGACGGGTGCAACGGCTTTAACTCCAGTTGGTTGCTTGTGGGATTGTGGGCATACCAACTCGGTTATTCCCTTTTTATTTTTAAGTTTATCTTCCGCTGCAAATTAATTGTGTTAATTAGATTTGGCCGATCGGCCCTCTTTTGCAACCTTGTACTATAAGGTGCTATTTAAATGATGTTGTAATTGATTCTTTTATTCTTGTACATTGTGTATGGATGTGATTGCAATGTTGTGTACTAGGATATGTGCATGTTAGTCACTGATCCTTGGGAGTTAGCATGTGACACATATCCGGGTCACTCGGAATCGTGTTCGTCTCACGTTAAGTGTTGCGTTTACGGCATAATCACTTAGCTTGATACGGATCCGGTCTCGGGGGTCCCCACACAAAATCAACACAAAACCAAAACACCAAATCTCGGGCGGTCTGACCTCTCACGGGGGCGGTCTGACCAGTTGGTCTAGCGGTCAGACCTCTCCGAGCGGTCGGACCTCTCTCTCGGGCGGTCAGACCTCTAGTTCAATGAACAGTGAAATCAGCATGAAAAACCAAAACGCAAATTGAGCTAACTTTTGATTCGTGCGTCCAAACCTCATGAAACTTGACACACACCTTCTGAAGGATGTCAGGAACCTATTCCAAGCAACGATCGTGAAGATCCTTGCCAAAGTTTAGACCTTTTTTCATTTGAGTGAAGGTGGTTCAAAAACGAGTCAAGAACGAAATATGATCTAGAAACTTGCTCGTGGGTGATTGATGATCAAGATGATCCTAGATGGGTTGCCACATGATGCAACAAGTTAGATCACAGCAAGAAACCAACCAAAAACTCGCGGATCAAAGAAAGACTCAAAATCACCAAATAGAGAGAAAGAAAGCAAATGAACTCATCTTTGAGAGAAATTTCTTGGATTGATTTGATATGGTCTTTGGTTTCTGACCACTCCATCAATGGAGGACAAAGCTCAAGACATGAGCACGAAATCAAATCAAAACTCTCTAGAACCCTAACCTCCACTACTCCTCTCCCTAAGCAAACTAGGGTTTCAATCACAATGAAAGGGTTGAAGGGGTGCAGCCACCTCCCTCCTCTATTTATAGTGGAGGCTTAGACCTTCTAGAAGAGTTTCCCTAATGGGCACCCGTTAAGGCCCAAAACAAACGGGTCACACACGCACGCATTTTAAAGCGCCGTCTTCATCTCCTCTTGACCTAATCCGCTTCTCCACGCACCGTCTTGCGCCGCGAGTTGGCAAAAGGTAACCAAGGCGATATTTGGTAAGATTACAAAATACCCTTCTCGGTCCTTCTCCAAAGACCGAGTCAGTTGTCGAAGCACTCGCTTGCTCGCCACGTGTAGGTTGATCCACGGCTCTCATCATGTCGACAAGTCTCTCCCATCCGGCTCCCACCGAAACCACCATGACACTTGCACCCCCGCGCCGCTTGATTCAACCGGCCGCGCCAACCGCGCGTTCGATCACCTTTGTCCATCTTGCACCATACTTGAGTCCAATGACTTCAACCGGCATCGTCGATCGTTCTGAACCTCAGCTCTCCAAGCCTAGTCCCGATCATCCGCGCCGTTGACCGTCGTTGACCACCAAGCAATCCTGCACAACAATAGACCAGCAAATCGAAACCGGGAACAAGTTCTTCACAACTTGACCCACGTTAGTCAAAACATGCATCATGCAACACATATGCACTGAAACCCATGAGATTGACCTAACGAACAACCATCGCCGCCACACGGGCTGACAAAACAAGTGAAAACCGGTCAGACCGCCACCATGGCCGGTTTGACCGCTCCCTTACCGGTCAGACCGCCAGCCAAAGGCCGGTATGACCGCCAGTCCAAGACTTAGCCAAAATTTCAACTCTGAAATCCGCAACCTCTCTGGAAATTTCAAACGAATAGAACCTTTGACTGGAGGCTCCAAAAATTATGGGACCAAGAGTAGTAGAACCTCCTCTCTTGCCTACACCCTCTATTTTTGGCCCAGCCTCAAATTCCAACACAACTTACATGGCGGTCGTACGCTCGCGATGGCCGATCGCCACATCGCCGGCGACCGCCGCCGCCTGACGATCGGACCGCCACTAGTTCACCCGATAAACCACTTGAGGAACGGCGGTCGATCGCCAACATGGCGGTCGACGCTGAGGCTGACAGAACCTGATCTTTGCCGAAAACACGTGTTTCCGCAAACCTTCAACGTCATTGCCAATTGTCACATCATCCTAAGATCATGAGCATATCCCATGATATCCACAATCTCCCCCTTGATGAACACATTGGCAATTCCCAACAAATGCAAATTTTGAGGTTTGAAAAGTAAAAACTCGTTGTTTTCGCGCAAAGCCACAACTTGGTCCATGTGCAAGAGAAAGCAATGGAAATGACCAAGCTGGCTTCAGAATAGTATAGGCAAGTGAGATACGGCAAAAGAAAGCGAGAAAGCTTCATTTCCAGAAAGAGTCAAAATCTCACTTAAGGTTCATATGAAAGAACAATTGTTCGATATGACCTTTGATCATCGTGAGGCACAAGAATTGCAATTCAAGTTCAGAAATGGCAATACGATCAAACGAATGCAAATATGAAACTCCCCCTCACTATGATTCTCAGATTTCAGAAAATGTCAAAATCTCCAATTTTATCCCCCTTTTTAACACTTTTATATCTCCTCCCCTTTATACATCTCGAAATATCTTCTCCCCCTTTGACAATGGAGTCATCAAGGAATCACGCATTCCTCTCGTCCAGAGCTAATAAATGCAAAATGAGGGAAAAACATAAGAAGGAGCATGCATGAAATGCAATGAAGTGACTTCATATTTTTGTATTTTTCAATTTTTGATTACAAGAAGCTTTGGAGATTACCCAAAAGAATAAGCTAGCATTTCTAATATTGCACAAACAACATATCAGCCTGAATGTGCTAGCAAAATCATGATAAGACATATATAACAAAGCTAAAGCTAGAAGGCTCAATATAAAGCAATGAAATTTAACATTTTAAGCAAAGTTTCAAATCTAGCAAGTTCATCAACAGGGATCCTAAGATGATACTGGCCATGTCAAAATGTCAATGTGAGATCAAAAAGCTAACAATGACCATATTAAGAGACAAACAGGTCCTGAATTGAATTATTTTGCTCAATTTGTCTCAAACGCCCATTTTTCAACAGTTTTTCATTTGCTATGAATATTGAAGTTGATTAAAGGTATATCTTAGTGAAGAAGATCCTGGACTAGGAGCCATCCACAAACTCTTCCTAAGCTTCTACCAGGGCGACAAATCTTGAGGTTCATGTCAATTTTGACAAGCAGTCCCCATGAGATCGTCTAGATCATCAAACTATCTCCAAGTTCATGTCTATGACATGCAGTCTCGTGAGAGTAGTTTGGCACATTTTAAGCACAAGACAATCATTAAATTTAATTTTTCATTTTTCACAAGAGCATATTTAGATTCTTAAAAGAATAAGAAACTCAAGTAATGATCAATAATAGATTCGAGAGCTAACACAGCAATTTTGACAGGGCCAATGTCATAAAAGGAGCACTAATTGCGCAACTAGCTAAAACATCCACAAATTGCAGTTTTTAGTTCAAGTTGTCTTAAAGTTCTGGCCTATTCAGCAAAGACTTAGCTACACATGTGAAAGTATGATAATTCTAGCAAGTCAAAGAACTAGACATGGCATTGAGCAGAATTGAAATACTGAAGCTCAAAAGGGTAATAAGCAAAGCTTTATTAATTTTAAAAGACAAGCATAAAAGCTTATATTACAATGCATCTTTTTGGTTTTTCATATAAATGCAGTATGATACAATGAGATGCACAAAAGACTTAAAAAGCCTAAAAAGATCAAAAAGATCAAAAGAAAATACCACTAGAAGAAGGTATCAGAAAAGATCAGAAAAGCTCAGATGAACAAGGAAAGTTCAGAAGAACAAGGAAAGTTCAGAACAGAACCAACTCCCCCTCAAACCAACCCGTAGGGATAAATTACCCCTGACTCACTTCTCAAGGTGGCAAACCTAGTTGGGTCTAAAGGCTTGGTGAGGATATCAGCTAACTGAGCCTCGGACTCCACGAAATGCAGCATAATATCACCCTTCTCGACATGATCTCTAAGAAAGTGATAGCGAATGTCTATGTGCTTGGTCCTAGAGTGTTGCACAGGGTTTTTAGCAATGTTTATAGCAGAAGTGTTATCACAGAAAAGAGAAACACTATCAAATGCCAACCCAAAATCCTTAAGAGTGGACACCATCCACAAAATCGACTCTGACAACTAGCGCAGACTACATATTCATTGATGGATTGTGCAACAGAAGACTGTTTCCTAGAAGACCAAGAGACAAGAGAAGTGCCTAAGAAGTGACAAGTGCCTGAGGTACTCTTCCTATCTAGCCGACATCCCACAAAATCAGAATCAGAAAACCCCTGAATGGACAAAGAAGAAGAACAGGAAAACCAAATGCCATACTGGAGGGTAGAGTGTAAATACCTGAAGATGCGCTTAACGGCTTGGCGATGGGAAGTCCTCGGAGACGCCTGAAACCTCGCACAGAGGCAGACCGCGAAGTGGATGTCCGGTCTTGAGGCCGTCAGGTACAAGAGGGAGCCGATCATGCTGCGGTACTCGCGTTGATCCACGGCTTCTCCTTCCTCATCTGGATCCAAAATAGGCGAAGTTGCCATGGGAGTGGCGATCGGCTTGCAGTCACCCATCTCGAAGCGCTTGAGCAGATCCTTGGTGTACTTCGTTTGATGGATGAAGATCCCTTCCTTGCATTGCTTGATTTGAAGCCCCAGAAAGTAGTTGAGTTCTCCCATCATACTCATCTCAAATTCCCTGGACATAGTCTCAGAAAAACTGGAAACAAGAGCATGAGAGGAACCACCAAAGATAATATCATCTACATAAATCTGAGCAAGCAGGAAGTCATTGCCACGCCTAAGAATGAACAAGGTCTTGTCTACCTTACCCATCTCAAAATCATTCTTAAGCAGAAAGGTCTTAAGTCTATCATACCATGCTCTAGGGGCTTGCTTAAGACCATACAAGGCTTTGGATAGCTTGAAAACATGATGTGGATGCTTGGGATTCTCAAAGCCTGGGGGTTGTCTAACATACACTTCCTCCTCTATAAAACCATTTAAAAAGGCACTCTTAACATCCATCTGATATAATCTAAAGCCCTTAGAAGCAGCAAATGCAAGCAGAATGCGAATAGCTTCCAATCTAGCAACAGGAGCAAAAGTCTCATCAAAATCTAAACCCTCGACTTGGCTAAAACCCTGAGCTACCAATCTAGCCTTGTTTCTAACCACAGAACCATCCTCATTTTGTTTATTTTTGAACACCCAACGGGTTCCTGACCACTAGGAGGTTCTACTAGGTTCCAGACCTTGTTCCTCTCAAAATTCTCTAACTCCTCATGCATGGCATTGACCCAGCTAGAATCAGATAAAGCATGTGATATATCGCGGGGTTCGAAAGAAGCAACAAATGCAGAATGAGAGTAGAGACTTGGATCGTGATACCTGGAGTGAGTGACTCGCTCATGAAGACTACCAATTATCTGATTCGGAGGGTGACGCCTCTGAATGTGAAGTGGAGCGCCTGGGGGAGACAATATCTCCTCAACCTCCGCAGGTACTACTGATGAAGAAGATGCAGCAGGAGCCTCAATTGGAGGTGAAGCGATCGTGCGAGTTCTGGAGCTTGGACAGGAGCCTCAACAGCAGCAGGTGGAGGACAAGTATCAGCTTTGTCATCATCTTCCTCCACAAAAATGCTTTTTGTCACCTGTGTATCACAAGCGTCGGATCTAGCTCGGGGCTAGTCTCATCAAAAGTGACATTGCATGTCTCTGGACAATGTTAGTTTCAACATTAAAAATCAAAACCCTCAAATGTGCGGGATAACCTGAAATAAACCATCAACGATCCTTGATTCAAATTTATCTAGGTTTCTGTCTTGAGAATGAAACACTTAGCTCCAAAACTGAAAATACGAAGCAGAGTTTTCTACTAAAACGAAGCTCATATGAAGTCTTGCCCAAAGACGGTCTCAAGAAGACACGATTTGCAATATGGCAAGTGTAGCAATAGCTTCGCCCAAAACCTCCTCAGTGCTATACTCATCTAGCATCGTCCTAGCCATCTCGACTAAGGTTCTGTTCTTCCTTTCCACAACGCCATTTTGTTAAGGGGCGTGTGGAGAAAGCGATGCTCAATTCGCGCTCGGCACAAAAAGAGGCAAGCGAGGCATTCACGAACTCCGTGCCATTGTCATCTGCGGATCGCTCTCAAGGCACCGGAAGTTGAAGCAAGCGAAGAACAAGATCATGATAATGACCAAAAGCTTCATCCTTGAAGCAAGAAAGAACACCCAAGTGTATCTCGAAAAATCATCGACTATGACAAGAATGTACCATTTGCCACCAATTTACCGAACCCTAGCAGGACTAACAGTATCCATATGAAGCAACTGTCCTGGTCCGTCAGTCATGACCATAGTCACTGAAGGGTGTGAGGCGGCAACTTGCTTGCCATGCCTACAGGGCGCACATACAGCATCCTTGATGGCTTTGAGTTTGGGTAAACCTCTCATGAGATCAAGGTTGCTAACTCGCGTCAGATGATCAAACCCAATGTGCCCCAACCGTCGGTGCCAAAGCCAGAACTAAGAAGAAGATGTAATCAAACATTTAAGAGAACCAGCAAGAGATTCAGAAAAGTCAGCTCCAAAGATCCTTGCAACTCTATAAATCCCAAAAACGAGCTCACCAGCTGAATCAAGCACCCGACAAGCATTTTTCTTAAATATAGTCTCATAGCCATCATCAAGAAGTCGTGAGGTAGAGTAAGTTAAACCTGAGCTTGTCCACAAGGGCGGCGTCTTTTAGGATGAAGTTGTCGTTCACCCTGATTGATCCCGTTCCTTCAATCCGCCCTTGAGTATTGT
This sequence comes from Ampelocalamus luodianensis, assembly GCA_036346255.1. Lineage (NCBI taxonomy): Eukaryota > Viridiplantae > Streptophyta > Magnoliopsida > Poales > Poaceae > Ampelocalamus > Ampelocalamus luodianensis. The sequence goes on from CM070637.1 coordinate 47,991,281, forward strand.
CTCCAAAGGTGATGAAAACATCACCTGTCGACCACGTGAAGGAGGTGAACCATTTTGAGTCTCCGGTCATGTGGCGTGAACAGCTAGAGTCGACGAACCACGTGTCCTTCCTTCCGCGGCGATCCTGAAAATCAAGGCACAGAAGAACGATGTGTCTCAATACTGGGGTTAGTTAAACATGACTTGGGAACCCAGTACTGAGACACACATCTGCGAGTGGTATGCAAAGCAGAAGTGCTATCCTTGATTCTATTTGAAATTCCGTTGTGAGCAATGGTTACTCTAACATGAGAATTATCCTGTCTAGGAACATGATAATGATGAGCATGTGCAATAAATCCTAGTCCAGGTTTCTTCTTCTCTAAATGACCATTCATAAAAGCTCTAGGTTGATGAGATGACATTCTGGCAAGATTTCTCCTAGCATTTTTCAACCTACACCAACAGAACTCAACCAAATGCCCATCCTTCTTGCAATAGGTGCAATGGTACTTGGTACCACTGGGAGAAGCACCTTTTGACTGAACAGATGGTTGGGAAAAACCTGCAGATTTGAAAGTGATCTTTGCAGGTTGGGTATCAAATTCAACTAAGCCATTTCTCAAAATTTGAATGTCATTAGATTTATCCTGGGCAAAGTTGTATCCTAACCCTTGCTTCTTATAAGGAGTTTTTGACTTGTCAAGAATCATGTTTAACTGTTTCTTACCTTTAGAAAATCTTTTTAATGTGTCATTAAGGTAAGCAATTTCTTTTCCAAGGTTAACACATGAATCACAAGTTTTAGCGTTAAGCTTCTTCTTGTAAAGAGCAACTTCAAGCTTAAGAGCTTCACATGAAGCACAAGTAGCATAATTAATACTGTCCTTAAGCTTGGCATATTTAGCTCTAGCTGCTTCTACAACATCATTTACTTCACGTTCACGTTCTAAGCAGACAGAGCAAGAGCTAGATTCAACCACATCAGAAGCAATCAACTTGCTAGACTCTAAACATTTTTCACAAGGAGCAGATTTAACTTCAACTAGTTCAATCCTAGCATTTTCAAGTTGTTGCAAAGCAATATCATGAGCAGATTGCAGTTTAGCTAGTTCAGTATGTAAAGCATGACAAGATGAACATTCATCAGATTCAAGACTTTTAGCATTCACAAGTTCTAATGTGAGTTTATCTACTTGTGACTTTAACTCCTCATTCCTAGTCGTGATGAACTTTAAAGCTTTATCCTGACCTAACATTTGCTCATAGACAGTTTCGCATCTAGCAAAGAGAACATCATAGGAGGGAGATACCTCATTGTTGTCATCGATGTCGTCGGAGTCAGCCATAAAGCACATGCCTGTAAAGTCCTTGGTCTTTCCCTTCTTGTCTTGAGGGAGATCCTCCTCCTTGTCCTCCTCGCTCCCGGAGTCCACATCGCTCAAGGATCGATCTCCAAGAGCGGCAAGAACACAGTGAGCGACCTTCTGAGCTTGGCATCATCAAACTTGGACTTGCGTCCACGAGGCTTCTTCAAGCGGCTTTTCATCCTTGTGGTTGCCCTTCCTTTGACTTGGGGCAATTTGCCGGATGTGATTAAGCTCTCCACACTTATAACAAGTCACAGGGCCGCCTCTCTTTTTGTTTCTCATATTGTTGTAGGCCCTTGTGAACTTCTTAATCAAAAGTACCATCTCGGGCTCAGGAATACTTTCAAGATCCTCTTCTTGGATGGTAGATAAAGAAGCAAGAGAAATTCCAGAAGAAGACTCAAGCGACCCATCGGATGCTCTCTTGGCGAGTGCGCTACAAAGCCATGTTACCCTTCTTAGAATGGTGACTTCGGATCTCATGAGTCTTGAGCTTGCTATAGAGCAGCTCCAAAGTCGGATCGAGAGAAGTTGACATTTTCTGAATGGCGGTAGCCTTTATCTCCCACTCCACGGTGTTGATTGCGGCGGGAGATAGATGGCATTTTAAAGCTGGTAAATTCAATACCAATGGACTTCATCGATTTATCAACGTGTTAAAGCGATGAAAATGTCATCGATGCTCTCACCGGGACGCATCTCGAATTTGTTATATTCTCTTTTATAGACTCTTGACGCACTTGTTTGATTTGGGAAGAACCCTCATGATAGGTTTGAGGTCTTCCAAATCTCATGTGTAGTCTCAAGATTGCAAATCCTATCATATTCCTATCTACCAAGCCCACCATACAGAAAATTCTTTGCCTTACGGTCATTAGCCAAGAGGGCTTCAGAAGCCGACGTAGCAACCTCAGGCAAGATAAGCGGATCTCGAACAGCCTCCCAAATACCTCGTGGTTCGCTCTCAAGAAAGACACGCATGCGGTTCTTCAAAAAGGCATAGTCGTGCCCATCGAAGATATGCGGTTTGGAGAAGTACTTATCCATCGCCAAGTTCAGTGACCGGTTAAGATCAAGATTGAACTAACCGGGCTCTGATACCACTTGTTGGACCGAAACGGCGACTAGAGGGGGGTGAATAGGAGCACGATCTCTTTTTCTCCCAAATTGAATTCAATACGAATCTCACTCCAATAGCTATGAAAGCTATGAAGATCAACCAATCATGCACAGCGGAAGACTTGTATTGAATCCACTCAAAACCCCGAAGCAAAATCAACACAAAACCAAAACACCAAATCTTGGGCGGTCTGACCTCTCACGGGGGTGGTCAGACCGGTTGGTCTAGCGGTCAGACCTCTCCGAGCGGTCGGACCTCTCTCTCGGGCGGTCAGACCTCTAGTTCAATGAACAGTGAAATCAGCACGAAAAACCAAAACGCAAATTGAGCTAACTTTTGATTCGTGCGTCAAAACCTCATGAAACTTGACACACACCTTCTCAAGGATGTCAGGAACCTATTCCAAGCAACGATCGTGAAGATCCTTGCCAAAGTTCAGACCTTTTTCCATTTGAGTGAAGGTGGTTCAAAAACCGAGTCAAGAACGAAATATGATCTAGAAACTTGCTCGTGGGTGATTGATGATCAAGATGATCCTAGATGGGTTCCCACATGATGCAGTAAGTTAGATCACAACAAGAAACCAACCAAAAACTTGCGGATCAAAGAAAGACTCAAAATCACCAAATAGAGAGAAAGAAAGCAAATGAACTCATCTTTGAGAGAACTTTCTTGGATTGATTTGATATGGTGCTGGTTTACAGCTACTCCATCAATGGAGGACAAAGCTCAAGACATGAGCACAAAATCAAATCAAAACTCTTTAGAACCCTAACCTCCACTACTCCTCTCCCTAAGCAAACTAGGGTTTCAATCACAATGAAAGGGTTGAAGGGGTGCAGCCACCTCCCTCCTCTATTTATAGTGGAGGCTTAGACCTTCTAGAAGAGTTTACCTAATGGGCACCCGTTAAGGCCCAAAACAAACGGGTCACACACGCACGCATTTTAAAGCGCCGTCTTCATCTCCTCTTGACCTAATCCGCTTCTCCACGCACCGTCTTGCGCCGCGAGTTGGCAAAAGGTAACCAAGGCGATATTTGGTAAGATTACCAAAATACCCCTTCTCGGTCCTTCTCCAAAGACCGAGTCCAGATTGTGCGAAGCACTCGCTTGCTCTGCCACGTGTAGGTTGATCCAACGGCTCTCATCATGTCAGCAAGTCTCTCCCATCCGGCTCCCACCGAAACCACCATGGCACTTGCACCGCCCCGCGCCGCTTGATTCAACGATCGCACCGAACGCGCCTGTTCGGTCACCTTTGTCCATCTTGCACCATACTTGAGTCAATGACTTCAACCGCATCGTCGATCGTTACGAACCTCGCTCTCAAGCCTAGTCCCGATCATCCTCGCCGTTGACCGTCGTTGACCACCAAGCAACCTGCACAACAATAGACAAGCAAATCGAAACCGGGAACAAGTTCTTCACAACTTGACCCACGTTAGTCAAAACATGCATCATGCAACACATATGCACTGAAACCCATGAGATTGACCTAACGAACAACCATCGCCGCCACACGGGCTGACAAAACAAGTGAAAACCGGTCAGACCGCCACCATGGCGATCGGCTCGCTCCTTACGGTCGGACCGCCGACCAAAGACCGATCGACCGCGATCCATGACTTAGCCAAAATTTCAACTCTGAAATCCGCAACCTCTCTGGAAATTTCAAACGAATAGAACCTTTGACTGGAGGCTCCAAAAATTATGGGACCAAGAGTAGTAGAACCTCCTCTCTTGCCTACACTCTCTATTTTTGGCCCAGCCTCAAATTCCAACACAACTTACATGGCCGGTCTGACCGCTCAGCAGTAGCCGGTCAGACCGCCACACTGGCCGGTCTGACCGCCGCCCTAGACGGTCGGACCGCCAGCTAGTTCACCCGATAAACCACTTGAGGCATGGCCGGTCTGACCACCAACATGGCGGTCGACCGCTGAGGCCGACGAAACGATCTTTGCCGAAAACGCGTGTTTCCGCAAACCTTCAACGTCATTGCCAATTGTCACATCATCCTAAGATCATGAGCATATCCCCATGATATCCACACAACTATATATCTCATGGGTGTCCGTGATAACGGTAGCCCATGGATGGACCATATCGAAAACTTCCAAATGTTTAAAGAACCCTCATTCAGAAAATTTCAAACTTTTGATTCAAAAAATTTCCCAATGATACAATTTTTTTTCAAGTGGTTAGAAAATTTCAATTGATTCGAACAAAATTCAACTGTTGAAACATTTTGTCTCAACCATCCTGGCTTCCAAAGTCAAGGTGCAACGACGGTGGCTCAGATGCGCATATCGGCAGCGTGATGTGGCGTCGTATGAGGCAGCCGTGACGGCGCAAATGGCGTGCCAACACCGGCGTTCACATGGCCCCATCGGTGAGGCTGTGATTCAGTGGCTTCGGGGTCAGAAGGGAAATCATGTGAACTGAGAAGGGGGAAATGTGATAACAGAGGAAATGAGCGCGGAAAGAGACTCCTCACTTGATCCGATGGTTGGAATCGCTCGCGCATGGGATCGGATGACACAAGGATGCGTCCGCAACACGGGTGCCTGTATTTTAGCATTGGGAAAAAAAATTATATACCACTGCAAATATTCCGGATCCCTCGTCTGCCATTACAAAGCGATCAGATCCCTGATCTGCCATTGCAAAGCGACCTCTCCCTTACATGCCACTGCAATATCAAACACATACCCTTTTATGTCATTGTCGACCAGTCAAGCCGTGAAGTGGCTGTGCAAATACCATTTTGCCCCTGCCTTGTCTTCTTCTTCCTTCTTCTTTGTAGAATCAACTCTCTTCTTCCTTGTTCCTCCTTCAACCTGGGCAAGGAGACATAGTCGAGCCTCATCTCATTCCCTAAAGGCATGGAGCACCGCCGCTGAGACATCATCTTCTCCAACTCCGATGGAGTGCCACCCCTTTTATCTGCAGCTTCGTCACCGGGACATTGCCGCCGCCCCACCTCGCTGTTGGCCACCTCCGACCTCTTCTCTCCATGTTGTCTGTGTCACCAGGGTGCCTCGACGTGCTAAATCTGAGCCCCATCTCCTTCAGCAATCCCCTCCACTGTTGGCCACCACTAGGGCTGGAAACGAGCCGAACTGGGCTGGGCTTGGCTCGGCTCGTTCAGTCTCGTTTCCAAAGCAGGCTCGACTCAGCTCGGCTCGTTTGGAAAATGAGCTCGAGAGCCAGCTCGACTCAGCTCGTTTGAAAAACGAGCTCGAGAGCCAGCTCGACTCGGCTCGGCTCGTTTGAAAAACGAGCTCGAGAGCCAGCTCGGCTTGGCTCGAAAAAAAGCTCGAGCTGGCTCGAAAAACTCGTTTAAGCCAGTGAGTCCCCCAAGTCCAGAAACAGAGGCAGAATGTGATTATGTGAACCATTCATCCTAAATTTATAATCCAATCGTCATAAACAATAAAACAAAGCCAGAAACAAAGTCAACAGGGGTTCATTGTCAGTTGCTTAAAGTGAGCTTAACACCAGCAAAGAATTCATTTAAGTGGTCAAGTTTTGGTTGTTCATTAACAGGTTATCAATTCTCCAGTCAAGTTCTTCACCAATGTTTCCTTTACTGGCAATAATACTCATCTGATTTCTGAAGAAGCCTTCGAATATACACTCATCACACCAATTAAACTGAACTATATGAGTATGACATACGAAGTGGGTGGAGCTGGGTGAGGGGGAGGCGGCGGGTGGAGATGGGGGGAGGCGACGGGTGGAGATGGGGGAGGGGGAAGGGGAGGGGGAGGTGGAGGCGGCGGGTGGAGGAGGTGGAGGCAGTGAGTGGACTCCTGAAGCATGTTCGGCCGGTGGTCTGTGGATAAGGCAAGGGAAGAGATTGGGAGTGGAGGAGGGATGGAAGAAGAAATGGAATGGGGAAGAACTAATAGAGGGAGGCAATGAAATGGAATGGGAAAGAACCAGAAGTCAAGGACTCGAGAGAAATAACAGAGGGAGGCAACGAGCCAAACGAGCCAAGCGAGCCGCTCGCGAGCGGCTCGAGCTTGGCTTGAAAAAAATACGAGCCAGAAGCAAGGCTTGGCTTGGCTTGAACAATTGCGAGCTCGAGCTGAATCGAGCCGAGCTTGATTCGAGTCGAGCTGGCTCGCAAGCCTCGAGCTATTTTTCCAGCCCTAACCACCACCTCCAAGCTCCTTCGTGCATCCATGGCAGCTGTCGACGCCAGCTTCCCCGAAGCCACCTCCGCTCCCATCAACCACCAAAATGGGGTCGTCGTAGCATGTCGTTCCCTTGTCCATCTTCTCCACACCGGTGGCCCTGTTGGAGAAGATGATGTCTCTACGGCGGTGCTCCATGCCTTCAGGGAATGAGATGAGGCTCGACTCTGTTTCCTTGCCCGGGTTGAAGGAGCTACAAGGAAGAAGAGGGCTGATTCTGCAAAGATGGAAGAAGACAAGGTAGGGGCAAAATGGTATTTGCACAACCACTTCACGGCTTCACTGGTCGACAATGGTATAAAAGGGTATGTGTTTGATTTTTTAGTGGCATATAAGGGAGAGGTCGCTTTGCAATGGTAGATCAAGGATCTGGAACATTTGAAGTGACATATAATTTTTTTCCCTTTAGCAAAACAATCTAAATCCTTAGCATGGAGAGCGGACCCATTAAGAGGTTAAATAGGGAGGACAATTTGTCAGCGTAGGGGAGACCCATTGACAGGGAATATCATGAAGAGTTTTCATTTCTGAGTGGCATCTGCCCTGGGACATCACAAAATCGTGGTTCGACTCAAGAGCACTACAAAAATGGTGGCCATCTGATAGAATACACCGGGTCCATTATAACAAACATCCTAAATGACTTATGGATCCTCTGAAACCCATCCGAATATGGTTGAACCTGTTAGGCTGCACCAGATTTATCAGGGTACATATGCCATCCCCACTTATGTTGCCGCCCTCGATTGAGACAAAGATGACATGTGCAATCGCGATGCCACCATTGCTCCTCGGTGCTCCCCACCACACAACCTCCCTCACGTTTTGGAGATGACTTACTGTGGGTAAGGAAGATGATAAGTGAATGTCGGGACCCAAAAATGCAATTCTGGACCCTTTGTGTATACTTCACTAGTCCAGGATCACGCTAGTGCACACAGTGGCAACATCGATGAAATATCATTTCCATATGCAAAGATGACTAATAAATAGACAAATAACAATAAATATCAGAGTAAAGACCTTAAGATCAAAGCTTACAATTAATGCCTCAGAAGGCGAATAGTTCAATGAAGCTGCAGCGGAACGAAACGGAATAACTTCAGTGAAGCCCATCCATATGCCCACAGCAATGGTGGGAGTGCGCGACCTAGTTCTTCTTGATCCTTGAAGTAGACCTTGTTGGTGACGATTCCTCCATTTACGTAGGTTTGGGCGCAAGTTTTACAACAAGCGTGAGTACACAACCGTACTCGCAAGTCATACCACAGAATGCAATGTATAGATGCAGGCTTATTCCAAAGGAAATGGCTTCTGTGGTTATTTTGCAGAAATACAATATTTGCAATTGAATACAAATAATAGATTGAAAGCATAATTCAAAACAAATAGACAACATTAATTTAACAGTTGTTTTCACAAAGACACATAGCCTAACCAAATTCTTTCACACAGCTGTCCCTTCCCAATAGTTTTATGAAAATTTACCCCTCGTGTGAAATCCCCGAGCATGTCCATGACCGCGGACGCGACTATTCGAATAGATTGTTTAACACTCTGCAGAGGTTGTACACTTTACCCACAAGATGCAATCAACTGGATCAGAGCTGATCACAACAAAACCTTTCAGAAACTTCATCTCAACATTGACACTCCCGACGTGCTTACAAACCGCTATGCCAACCCAAACGAAGCGCTTTGGCATAACATACATCGTTGGACAGGGACACGGCGAACCGCCCCGTGATGCGACTACCTTGTAGTACACACCTCCACCCATAGTCTAACCTACAACCTGAGTAATCAATGCCAAGAATCCATAACCTACTAAGTTAGGACCGTCCCATACCAGGCATGTGGTCGTACAGTAAGGCTCAGTTCAATGGCGTACAAAGTTAAGTCCTTAATTGACCAAGGCAAGACTTCTATTTTCTAACTATGTCACAAAGATTATCATTCCCATTCACAAAGTCCACCATATCAGTTAGTATCCACCACTTGCCTCAGTCTAAATCCTTTCTCACCCTGTTGGTTTAGTGCAACACATGCTATCACAAAGCAATAACACATAGCACACACAGTTTTATCATAAAGTTCCATAATCACTTAGTCAAATTTATAATTGCAACTCAGGTGATGATGATAACTCGTTGCATGGCTAAGCAATCTACTCGTACTAACCAACCCACGTTGGTAATACCATAACACCAACTAAATATGAACCAATCTAGGGTGACAAAAGATCATGACATACAATAGACAAAGTGGATATAACGAATTGGATTAATAGCTAAACCCAAAAGCATTTAAATAATTACTTAAAGTAAATGCAATAATTTGAATCAAAATAATTTTGAAAACTGGGATTCAATATGATCAAATGTATAACTTGCCTTGCTATAGCAACGATGATCTTATTTTATCTTCAATCTTCAACTTGCTTGATCTTCAGCTCCTTCGGACGATTCCGGGACTTCGACGTCTAACGAGAAAGAAAGCGCAAAACAAACTAAATTCAAAAGGCAAATCAAATAAACTCCAAATTGAAATTGAATGGTACTGGAAGGTAGATATTGAATTTAGAAACTTGAACGGGTTCAATCGGAGTTCGGATGAAGAAGATATGGCTCTCGGAAGATTGGAATTCACATGAAATGATGAAAAAGCTCTACGGAATATTCTCAGAATATTCTATTTCGAAAATATTAGAAGAAGAATGACATGTGGGACCAATAAGATAAAAGGATTTTTCAATAATTAAATTAATTCTCAAAAATAGGATTAGGGGTTGACATGTGGGCCACTGGTCTATAGACCAGGTCCATAGAGATATGCTAGTCCACGGCGGACCAAGCTCATGAACAAGGGTTTGACTAAGGTTGACTGACATACGGGACCCGCATGTAAGTGAGATGAATAATTAGGATTTTAATTAGGAGGATGACATGTGGGGTCAACATGTAAGTGATAGACAGAGATAAATATTTATTCTCTTGTATGACATATGGGGTCCATTTTCATAGACTGAAAGAAAGACAAAGAGTTAACAATGGTTCTGGACAAAAGAACAGAGAAAGAAGAAAGCATCGACAGAGCAACATGTTGCTTGGTTCCATGCGCATGGAGACAGGAGATGACTGCTATGAGGCAAGGGATAGCAATTGGCATGGCACAAATATGGCAGAGAGATAAAGATATTGGCCTGCATGCAAAGAGATTAGAGAAAGACAGAGAAGGATCACTTAGCAACCACAGAGAAAAAAAGCTACGTTCTGGACACAGGCATGAATATGGTACATGGCGATGGCAAGAATTTTGGTGCTGGGAAGGCAAAGCAAGGAATCAAGAACTAACAGAGAGGATGCATGGATTAATTAGATGACCAGGGAATCAAGCTACAGAAGGGCAAAGGCAACGAAGCGAACACATACATGAATAGGACTGCCCATGCATCGGCGGTTCTTGGGTATGGAATAGGCATCGGCTTGGCGGCAAGAGAAGTGCGTAGAGATTGACTAGCGGGAGGAACCACGAGAGAACGAGGCTTGGCGATTGAGTTGGAACTTGCATGGCGGCATCACTCCGAATCGACATGGCAAAGTAATGGAGAGAGGATTAGATAATCAAATATTAGGGAATAGAAGCGGATATGGCGAGTTCGCTGTGAGAGAAGAACCACGTTCTGGGCAGTCAAGAACGAAGTTGTGAAACAAGATGAAATGCTATAGAACAAGTGTGGATATCATGGGGATATGCGCACGATCTTAGGATGATGAGATAATTGGCAATGGCATTGAGGGTTTGCGAAAACACGCGTTTTCGGAGAAGTGCTTGTGTTGTCAGGTCTCAAACGGTCTGACCGGCCTTGGTGGCGGTCAGACCGCCCATGCCTCGGGTGAATTGGACTGGCGGTCTGACCGGCCAGGTAGGCGGTCCGACCGGCCATATAAGTGGCATTGGATTTTTGAGTTGGGCCAAAAATAGAGGGTGTAGGCAAGTGAGGAGATTCTACTGCACTTGGTCCCATAATTTTTGGAGCCTCCAGGCAAAAGTTCTATTTGTTTGAAATTTCCAAAGAGGTTGAGGATTTCAGTGCTGAAATTTTGGCTAATTCCACAGGTGGCGGTCGACCGCCTACATTGGTGATCGGGCCGCGATGCGATCGAGCCGCCAAGGGTGGCGATCGACCGGTTTTCACTAACTTGTCGGCCGTGTGGCGGCGATGGTTGCTTGTTAGGTCAAGTTCATGGGTTTCATTGCATATGTGTTGCATGATACATGTTTTGACTAACGTGGGTCAAGTTGTGAAGAACTTGTTCCGGTTTCGATTTGCTTGTCTATTGTTGTGCGAGTTGCTTGGTGCTCAACGACGGTCAACGGCGAGGATGATCGGGACTAGGCTTGGAGAGCGAGGTTGAACGATCGGCGATGCGGGTGAAGTCATTGGACTCAAGTATGGTTCAAGATGGACAAAGGTGACCGAGCAGGCGATTCGGTGCGGCCCGGTTGAATCAAGCGGCGCGGGGCGGTGCAAGTGCCATGGTGGTTTCGGTGGGGCCGGATGGGAGATACTTGCCGACATGATGAGAGCCGTTGGATCAACCTACATGTGGCGAACAGCGAGTGCCGACTGTCTGGACTCGGTCTTTGGAGAAGGACCGAGAAGGGGTATTTTGGTAATTTTACCAAATACCGCCTTGGTTACCTTTTGCCAACCCGCGGCGCAAGACGGTGCGTTGGAGAAGCGGATTAGGTCAAGAGGAGATGAAGACGGCGCTTTAAAATGCGTGCGTATGTGACCCGTTTGTTTTAGGCCTTAACGGGAGCCCATTATGGAAACTCTTCTAGAAGGTCTAGGCCTCCACTATAAATAGAGGAGGGAGGTGGCTGCACCCCCTCAACCCTTTCATTACTTGTACACCCTAGTTTTGCTTTGGTGCTTAGTGAGTTGATAGTTGGAGGTTAGGGTTCTAGAGAGTTGGATTTGATTTCGTTCTCATGTATTGAGTCTTTGTCCTCCATTGATGGAGTGGCTGTAAACCAATACCACATCAAATCAATCCAAAGAAAGTTTCATCAAAGATGAGTCTATTTGCTTTCTTCCTCTCTATTTGGTGATTTTGAGTCTTTCTTTGATACGCGAGTTTTGCTTGGTTTCGGCGTGATCTAGCTTGTCGTGACATGTGGGAATACATCTAGGATCTTGGGATCATCAATCACCCACGAGCAAGTCTCAAGATCATATTTGCGTTTTGACTCGGTTTTGACCCACCTTCACTCAAGCGGGAAAAGGTCTGAACTTTGGCAAGGATCTTCACGATCGTTGCTTGGAATAGGTTCCTGACATCCTTGGAAAGGTGTGTGTCAAGTTTCACGAAGTTTGGACGCACGAATCAAAATTTAGATCAATTTGCGTTTTGGTTTTTCGGGCTGATTTTCTGTTCATTGAACTAGAGGTCTGACCGCCCGAAGGAGAGGTCCACCGCTTGGATCGGTCCGACCGCTAGGCCAACCGGTCTGACCGCCCCCGTGAGAGGTCAGATCGCCCGAGAATTGGTGTTTTGGTTTTGTGTTGATTTTGCTATGGGGTTTTGATTGGATTCAATACAAGTCTTCCGCTGTGCATGATTGATTGATCTTCATAGCTTTCATAGCTATTGGAGTGAGATTCGTATTGAATTCGATTTGGGAGAAAAAGAGATCGTGCTCCTATTCACCCCCCCTCTAGTCGCCTTTTCGCTCCAACAACAAGAAAGCTACAGAACATGCATGAACAGTGTGCACGGGGAGGCCGGCGGCCGGAGGCAACGTAGCAGCGGCGAAGGGGCAAAACAGAAAGGAAACGACGAGCCGGACGCGATGGCGCGATCGAATTTTGGAAAAACTCACCGTGAAAGCGAGCAACGCGATGAACACGGTTTGGCTTTAATGGCCGACGGTGCTCCAGCGATCCTCGGGCGAAGTGGATGGAACCATGACGTAGATGGCGATGACGCGAAGCCAACGCCGCAGACGGTTCGGCCGTCGGACGAAGACGCAGTTCGCCGGAGAAGAACTTCGGTTAGAGCTCGATTTTTTAGAGATTGCGACCAAAATAGATCGGTTTGGAGGAAACCAAATCAGGGGATTGGAAGAGGAGATCAAGACGGACGCGTGGGCGCAAACGGTTCGTTTTTATATGCACCGTGGAGGAAGATATGGAATTTTGAAGTTTTCAGTTCGTTACGTATACGTTCTGGACTCTGCTGGCTGTTCGGCTGGAGGTTCATGATAAACAGTAAATCACGGATTACTGTAGCATGTGGCAGGAAAGAGAAAATGCTGATTTTCGGAATTAAAATAAAAGGCCAAAAATCAAGGAGGTCAAATAAATAGCAAAAAAATCCAAAAAATACCCAAAAAATACCCAAAAATTCCTTGAAAGACAAGGAAGCCAAATAACATAAATTTTTATTTAATTAATGTTTATATTAGTTAAATTAAATATTTTTAATTTAGGAAAATTCCAGATTAAGCTTTATTTATTCAAATAAAATTGGTGAAATTTTCGAGGGACCTAAACTACTCAAAAGGTTTTTGAAAAACCAAATTTTGGGACACTACAGTGAAGGGAAAGGGGAAAGGGAAAGATACAGTTTTGGTCCAGCTTGTGTGGCATTTGGGCTATATGGTTCAACATGGCAGTTAGGTGCGAGGGTTCGCTTGAAATAGGCATCCATGTAAGGGAAAAATAGACATTTCACTCTTATTTTCTCTCTTATTGTTGGACCAAAACGACGACTAGAGGGGGGGTGAATAGGAGCTATACTCTTTTTCGACCCCGATCGGTTTTAATTTCTTCTCATCAGTAGCTACAGAAGCTATAAAGATCATAAACATAAGCACAACGGAAGTCTTGCGCTGAAACTAACGAACCCTGAGGCAAAACACAAAAACACCTCACAATAGCACTAGGCTGGTCTGACTGCCAGGGGTGGATGGTCTGATCGAGCTCTGACTGGTCTGACCGCCTGTGGCCTGGAAGCAGCTCGATAGGATCACAAATCGACCTAACTTCTACTCCGGTGATCCAAATCATTTGAAACTTCAACCATAGCTCATCAAGAAGATCAGGAACCTATTTCAATCGACAATCAGGGCTATCAAAGCCAAGGTTCCACAAATTTCTTAGATGAGATCAAGAAGGCACTAGAACCGAGGAAATTCAAACTTTGATCCAAAAACTTGCTGGATGATGGTCAAGATAACCCTAGATGGATTCCCACACATCCTAGCAAGCTAGATTACAGTTAGAACACTAAGAAAACCAAGGGAACACACAAAATCCCAAAAGCATCTAAGAAAGCAAGAACAAGAGAGAACTCATCTAGGAGGAAATCTTGCTTGAATTGATTCAAGAGACTGTTGGTTTATAGTCAGTCCTTCATGGAGGGCAAAATCTCAACACTTGATCACTCAATCGATCCATTTCCCTCAAACCTTAGCCTCATCTACTCCACTTTTCCCAAATTAGAAATTAGGGTTTCTACTACAAAGGGTCAAGAGGCTGCAAATCCTGCATCTCTTCCTTTTACAGTGGAGGCTACTCAAGAGAGAAAATCTTATTGGACGCCCGTTAAGCCAACACACAAATGGGTCTACACTCACGTACGCTTATCAAAGCGGATGACGAAACAGGGTTCCCGAATCCGTCTATTCGTGATCTTCATCTTCACTTTACCTAAACCGCCTCTCTTTGTGCTGTGTTGCACCGTAGTTTCTCCAAAGGTCACCAACCCAATATTTTGGTGAAGATAACAAAATACCCCTTCTCGATCCTTCTCCGAACACCGAGTCCAATCATCGTGAAGCAATCTCATATTTCACCACGTGTAAGTTGATCAATGGCCTTCTTCTTGTCGGCACATTTCTCCCATCTGGCTCCCATCGAAACCACCATGACACTTGCACTAATCACACACCACTTGATGCAACCCATCGCATCGAACCCCTATTTAGTCATCCTTGTCCATCTTGCACCATGCTTGAGTACTTCACTCGACATCTTTGATCGTTTTGGACCTTAACTTTCCTAGCCTAGTCCCAATCATCCTCGTCGTTAACTCCAAACCACTTGCACAATAATGGACCAAGAAATCGCTTCTGGACACAAGTTCTTCGCAACTTGACCTACATTAGCCAAAGCATGCATCATGTAACACATATGCACTAAAACCCATAATTTTGACCTAACCCAAAAAGTTCACCGCCGCCTCGGTGCATAACGATTTTTTTAAACAGTATATTTTAAAAATAGAATTACAGAAATAAATATCTATTTAATTAAATTACAAAATAGGCTTATGCACTGTCTCCATTTTGATTGACGATAGGAGCCATGTCGCCAATAATACGGTGGCAAAGGTCCTTGTCGCCATTTCAAATGGCGATAGAGGCTAAGCTATAAAAGGTCCAAAAATCCAGCCTAAATTCACTTTTAATTCAAAAAAGAAAAGAAAAGTGGGGGGGGATGGGAGAGGGGGAGAGGGGAGGAGAAGAGGTAGCGAAGCCCAGTCCATTCGTAGCTGCGGAGGGGAGAGAGGGAGGAGTAGTTTCGGTCGTCCACATTGTAGGTAATTTTTTTTGTAACTTTACATTTAAATTCAAAACCCTGATAGGTTAGCAACCTAAACTAGTAGGTCCGTAATTTAATGGATTAGATAATTTTAGATGTATGGTTATGTTGTGTAGTTCGATGTAGTACTTTAGTCGTAAAGAATTTATTTATGGTGTAGTAATTGAGAATGGTTTAGATAGTTTTAGATGTATGGTTTTGTAGCGTAGTTCTTTTTAGTAAATATTTTTAGGTGTGTGTAGTTTAGTTTTAGATATGTCGTTAATCATGTAGATATTTTTTATGGTGTAGTAATTTAATGGATTAGATAGTTTGAGATGTATGGTTCTGTAGTCTAGTACATATTTTTAGGTGTGTAGTTTAGTTGTAGATATGTTGGTAATATTTCTATTTTAATAGTACTTTTTAATAGAATTACCGAAATAAATGCATGTTTAATGAAATTAGAAAAAAAATTGAGCTTATGTCGCTGCTTCAAATGGCGACATGGCCCTGTTGCTGGTTGGATTGGCGACAGGCGCCGCCAGATGCCTCTGTCGCTATTTCAAATGGTGGTTGGCTTATGAATACGATTAAATTTGTTTTTCCCTGTTGATATTTTCTTATTAATAATAATGTAAGCACTATTTCAGGTATAGTGTCCGTAGGAGGCCCTGTGTAGTGGCCCTTTGAGCTACTAGACCTGACCGTTGACGCCAGCTACCGTAGCCACCTCAGTACTATCCAGCCCTAGCCTAGCGAGTTACCCATGGAGCTTGGCACGTTGCGTCTACGCACGCCCATGAGGGCATAGAGGATCGACCCACGATGGGTTCCCAGGTATATGCAGTTGTGCCCTCTTGATCGTTTTAACATGGGCTAAGAGTGTTCGTCCTACTCCGCTTGCAAGGATGGTGGAGGCCACATGGGAGGACTACCGAGACATCTGTTCGTCTAGGCATTTTTCATACGACCGGTGCCTGTTGACAGCGTTGGTGGACCATTGGAGGCTGAAGACACACACGTTCCATCTTTCGTGTGGGGGAGATGGCTCCTACGCTGCAGGATGTTGTGTACTTCATGAGACTTCCTTGCATAGGCTCT
This sequence comes from Ampelocalamus luodianensis, assembly GCA_036346255.1. NCBI lineage: Eukaryota > Viridiplantae > Streptophyta > Magnoliopsida > Poales > Poaceae > Ampelocalamus > Ampelocalamus luodianensis. Next base: position 48,007,651 of record CM070637.1, read on the forward strand.
CCTGTGGAAGTGCACGGACTTCCCCGCCAGGTTCGCTAGGGTGCTACCACACAGCGGCGTGTTTGAGAGTACGCATGGGCCTTCGCTAAAGTGGCTCTACCAGTTCTACGTAAGTTCCCTCCTCTTTGGTGTTTGCGCTTACTTTCTGTTCACTGAACTTACTAATGGATCCTTTTCATTTTGCAGCCACAGGGTTTGGCCCCTAACGCCCCCCGACTACATGGTGTGGAGGTACTTTGAGGCCTACTCGCGTGGAGCAGTGGGTGCAGCAGTGGGTACATGCATTGGACGATGTGGTCTAAGAGGTTGCCCTCGTACGACCACTGGACGTACTATGACTACATGAGTGGTACAACGCTCGGACGAGAGTGAGATGCATCGGGGTCATGGACAACCCACAGGAATACATCGCCGAGATGACTGACACCTACCCCCACGCAGTTGGACTCTGCATACCACCACGCGGCATGTAGTGAATGCTTCGTAGTTTTTCTTTACTTGTCATGTTATTGCTTTCTAACTAGATATTTGTGCCTGACAGAGCGATTTTGGATGGGAGGTGCACGCCGAGGCGAGGTCTGTCATAGCTGGATCGGGGACTGCATCGACATGACGCTGGAGGAACCGAGAGAGGCCATGGTCCGGCTCATGGACTACGAGAGGCGTGTCAGCGAGCTCCTGATGCTCCTGCGGAGTGGGAGAACTTCGAAGCCCAATGGTGGGCTGCCTTCAGGATTGGTAGCACCTGCGGGTCTGCAGGCGACAAGGGAAAGGCCTCGAAAGGCCGTCAAGATTGAGTTTGTTCCCATCCACCAGTTTTTTCAATTACAAAAGGCACACATGTATCCTAGGTGTAGACTGAGTTACTGATTCTTACATGATGTCGTTTGTAACGCACGTAACCAAACCATGTGCGTCATGTAATTCATAAGTACATTACAAAAGTCTTATTGCTGCACATGAAATCTCATCTTCTAAATTTAACTCCTAAATCATTCTCTATTTCAAAAATAATTTTTGAGCGGACACTTAAAGATATTACCAAAAACACTGAGTCAAATCCTTTAAAATTGCCCCCAAAATCAAAATACCAGCTCATGTTGCCATTTGATTTGGTGATAGGATCTTATCGCCATTTCAAATGGCGACTCAAGTCTCTGCCACTATTTGGAATGACGACAGGGACCTTTGCTACTGTCTTGCTAGCGACAGGGCTCCTATCGCCAATCCAAATAGCGACATGCCTATTTTTGTAATTTTATTAAATATGCATTTATTTCAGTAATTCTATATTGGAAATGTATTACTTTTTTTAAAAAAAAATCGCATGGACACCTTTTGGTCGGTTAGACCATCGCCCTCGGCCGGTCTGATCGCAAGTCAGCCGATTTGACCACCCCCAGGCTGGTAAGAGCTCCCCCTGGTCTGACCACTAATTGGTGACTGATCAGACCGCTCCAACATTTAGCCAAAATTTCAGGGGTCAAAATTTGCACCATCTCTGGAAATTTAAAACGCTATCTATTTTTGGATCGAAGCTCCAAAAATTATGAGACCAAGTGCAAACACATTCTCTCACTTGCCTGCACCCTCTATTTTTTGACGATTTCCAAAATTCACATTTTGCTTTTTAGCCAGTCAGACTGTCGCCAGAGGCCGGTCTGATCGCCAACTCCCGGCCATTCCCTCGGTCGGTCAGACCGCCGGCATAGGAAGGCGAAGGTTGCAAAAAATAAGGGTTTCGCCAAAACACCTCGTCGCAATTGTTAATTGTTCAACACATTGAGATTAGGAGTATATCCTCGTGACATCCACACTTATGGACTAAGATAATATTATTATATTGGGTCCGATGTGTTGTGGGAAATGGCTACCATTTTGCTGTACTCTTAAGCCAAACCATGATTTTGCAGTGTCCCATGGCAAATGATACAAATTTAGAGTGTCTTCTGTAGCCAATTTTGGCTTTCTAATTTTATTGGTTGTTAGTGCAACTTTGCTCCATATGTTTGACATGTGGGCGCTAGTTGCGGCCAACGGAGAATTTTCATTTCTGATTTCACCTATTGAATGAAGGAAAGATTGTGCCGATGTAAAAGAGTAAATGCTTACAGATTGTGCCGATGTAAAAGAGTAAATGCTTACGGGCAACTCCGGCCCACATCATCGATGGATCGTATTAGATACAATCACTCAAAACCTTGTATCTTGATACCAATCCACACAACCCAAATCATCATTAAATATTGTTCTCTGTCCTTGTGCAAGATATAGCTTCCCCTCCGATGCAATTTCAAGCTGTATCCTGCGCCTTGGTCGGCAGGAAGAAGTCGATCGTATCACCTGCAAGATCGATACTGTTTCACCCTCCCTCCGCATAAACCAAAATCCGATGTGGCTTGGATTTGGATATGGCTGATGTGAAGTATAGGAGATGTCCTAATATAGCTTTAAAGCTGAACTATGATCTTCTTTCATTTCCTTATGCAACTGAATTTCAAAACCAAACAAAAATGAGTTGATCGGAGCTATTCTATAGAATTTCAAACTTAGCCTATCACCCTTGCTGGCTTATAGGGATTAGGGGATTTTTTTTGTTATTTAATCCATTTTTAATAAAATTTATTAATAACCCTCTGACCGACTTATTTCCAAATTTGAACCTTTTGGTCACGTCGTTACAGGCATAGCCAAAACACTATGTCACGTCATCAATTCTGACGTGGTCAAACTTGCCACGCCACACGTGGTGGCACCAGTGGAGTGACCAAACATGCCATTATTTGGCTTGGCACTGAACTTGCCTTGTGGCGTGGCAGAGCGTGGCATTGTTGTTTGCCACGACATGGATGGTAACGTGGCCAAAAAGATTAGATTTGGATATAAATTGGATGAGGGTTTAGTAATAAAAATAAAATAAAATAATGGGTTAAATAATAAAAATTGCTCGGATTAGGGAGTAAAGAGAACCAATTCCTTTTCATATTCCAAAACACAATCTGATGCACGCAAGCCAGCTAGATTATTCATTGTTTTCTCGCAAAAAAGATTATTCACTTTTTTGAAAAATTATAGACCAATTGTTAGGTAAACAACGCAGGGATGACCATTACAAGCTTGCGTGTGTGTATAAGCATTACGAATAGGTATTTCCTTCATAAATAAATTTCAGAAAAGAGGAAAATAATCTGGCAACGACGGAATTTTGGCAAATGAAAAACAACAGAATGAAACCAGAAATAAGAATACATTTAGTGCATCTTCTCAAGGGACGGTACGCTCTGATGCGATGGTGCATTTCAGAGGTTCGTGCGTACGTAAGTACTCGCGAGCCTCGACATATATAGATATTATCAGTCGTCGCTGGAACTGGGCGAGGGCGCCGGTGCTGGCGCGTCGGAGACGGAGGTCTTGACCATCTTCATGTCGGCGTAGACGACGCGGCCTTCGGATTCGGAGCCGCTCATCTTGAAGCTGTTGAGGTGGACGTTGTTCTTGGCGGAGGCAGTGGCGGCGAGGTGGCAGAGGAGGAGAAGGCCCACCAGGGCCAGGCTCACCATCGTCTGCTTGTTGCCTGCTGCCATTTACTTTGTTTTCTTATTATAATCTTCGATCTCTCTCCTCCTCCTTCTTCTTCTGATCGATCGATCGATTTATATGAATCAAAATGGGCGTGGGGAAACGATGGAGGTTTTATAGTGGTGGAATCGGAGAAAGCAGATCGACGGCTTTTTTTTTTTGTGGTGTTCTGCGTCCTAAATTTGGAGTCCCCATGTATGCGTGGATGCATGCAGCTCTCCTTGACTTTGAACAAGTTTTGTGCGGATGCATGCAACGCGTTTGCGAACAGCGCGTGGCCAATCGAGCACTTCTTCTGTCAATTCAATAACAGCTTAATATTACTCTACGAGCAAACGTGCACGTACATCTTGCGAAAAATAGTATCTAGATCTTACAAAGTTTTTCGGAAAACCCATGTAAATTGACCCGATTATCTGGTACTCTCATGTGCTCCTATGCGGCATGCGAGGCCATGAGAACTCCTGGCTGTTCTGTGATCTGAATTCTAATAGAAGGACGTTTTGTGGGAAAAATCATGTGCTTCCTCCCCTTAGTTATTTGCTACCTCGGTGCTTCCCATGTGCAGAAGTTTTCAAAAATTCCAAAACATTTAGAGATGTCCGTTTCGTACTCACGGGAGTATGTACTCCCATACCTCCCTGCCGTTGATCTACTTTGAGATGGAAGCCAACTAAACAGGTCCTTCTGTATTGGATACCTCTGTTAGTAGGCAAATGATCAGGTGGAATAAGAAAATAGCTTTTATTTTCTTTAATCGCAGCATGCCAGCACAACCAAATCGAGATTGGGTGAATTCAACATTTGAAGTGCCAACTATACTACTGGTTGAAGAAGTATCAACCAAATCAGTAGTATATATGTTTCTCAAAGAGGGTTGTGAGAACTATATATATTATTAGATTTGTTGCTGCAAATGCTTTCATAGTATTATAATGTTATCAGCATATATTAATATAACGTTACAAACAGTAACAGTTAAAGTCGTATCATTGAAACCGTGAAATGTAAAAAATGTCAGATAAAAAAGAACGCAGGGAGTATATATTACAGTACCAGTACAACAACATTGGCAAGCAACGAGAATAAATATGCGATGTCAATCAGAATATATGCGTCAAGTTCAGATATATGGTGCAACAATATATAGTTCTTGTGACAACTGAAGCCGCATCGAAGCCAGACAATTCTTTCTTCAACATAATGCACGCGACAAAACCATGAGACGCACGCCATGATCCAGAATATACAGTCTACTGTGGAAGCTTAAACCTCTCATGGACGGTAATTCGGCCTGGGTTTCTGCAAACAAAACAAGCACAAAAAAAAAACTTACTGCTTTATTAGCTTCTATTGTTTTTGCCAATTATTTTATATGGCACGTCCATACTATCGATATCACCATCTACATGCTCAGCCTAAGTGTCGAGGAACCGTGAAGAAAATATTCGGCAGTACCTCAAACCGTGGCCCGCTGATGCGCAAGGAATCCATTCTGCGTAAATTTTCAGCGCTATCAAGCTCAATAATGGCCTCATCTATTGCATTAGACAAATCTTTGTCATTATCGGCGTCAAAAAAGCACCCTCGTCTCTTAGCATCCTCCACAATGTCCTGCCAAACAGACCTGCTGTTGGACAGAGTCGTGCCATTGCCTAATATCCATAGACAATGCCTGCAAAGAAAAAGACAGCCTTAACATATTCGCATACAACTTAAGCAGCCAATCTACACAATTTTTTTTATAAGTAAGTACGTACTGTTAAACCCACGGTAATGGTCAAATATTAGTGCGCTCGAGTAACTTACTTTGCCCTTGTCAGAGCCACGTTGATACGCTGTGCGTTCTTGAGAAACCCAACTGAACCATCTCCATTGCTCCTCACCGTGGATACGATGATGATATCTTCCTCCGCGCCTTGAAAACCATCCACAGACTTGATCTTCAACGAGAAATCATCATGATAGTTGTATGATTTATCCAGCTGCTCCTGGATTGCTGTAACCTGAGCATTGTATGGTGACACAACACCAACAGATAGCCTTCTTCCTGAAGAAATCGACTCTGAGTGACCAAGAAAAGAGAAAAATTATCAAATCATACTGAATATTGTAACAACAAGTCAAATTATAAGCATGCATCAAAGTGGCAGAATTAGAGGTCGATGGCCATATATATGGCATACGTACCTTGGAATAATCTGTGCACTATCCGTGAGACAGCAGCAACTTCTATCGTATTTTTCAGGCTCCGGCCGTGTTTTTCAGTTGTTTCATGCCCACCATCCACATTTATAAATGAATATGGCCCGGACACTTTGCCTCCTAGAAACTTCCTCTCGTAGTTCTTAGAGATGACATTTGGACCGTCGGATATCTTGCCACCGTAAAATTTCGCAACGGGAAACTTGCTTATCTCCGGATGCATCCTGTACTGGATATTGAGGAGGTGCTTACTGCAACCTAGCGAACTTAACCTCTCGAAGATACTTCTTCCAAATTCAGCATCCCGAGAAATCTGCAGCAATCGTTTTACAAGTGTCAGCTGAAAGGAAATAGGGGGGAGAACTTAAAATAGTCGCCAGAGATCATACTTCGCTTTTAACCAGGGCAGGTAGCTGGCATTCATCTCCGATAAAAACAGCATGCCTTATGCAAGGCAGTTGCAGTGGAATTAGGGTCTCACACTCTCTGAGCTGTGCAGCCTCGTCGACAACCAACAACTCCAGAGGAATTAAGGTTTCGGTATTGCTGGGAGATTCACCCGTGGGCACATTGTATAACCTGAAAGAGCTCGAAACGGTACACAGAATGCTTTTTGTTCTTTGAAGCAGGTAGATTTGAATTGATCGCTTGGAGTAACAGTCTTCTGGAAGCTTGAAGTTTTCGTATAGATATCTCAATTTTGGGATGCAGAGTGACGTTGCACTCCTGAACTTGGATTTCCATCTTTCACGGGAGAGTTCATCCGACCATCCCTCGTCGTCACCACAGGCATTTATCCTTGCTCCACAAATGTCCATCAATTCAGCTACATCAGACATGCACTGGAAGCTCCGTCCCATTGTAGAGTTTCTTGGAAAATCGTCGCGCAATATCTTGATGCAACGGCACAAGTTGGCAGCAAGTTTCCTGTAAGTAGCTTTCACAAATTCCCCGAATGGCATAACTAACATTTCACGATCACGCCTGTGAAGCCCCTTTCCCCCTTCCCGGGTCAACGCTCGCGGACCCCCCCCCACCCTCTTCCCCCCGTCAGCCCCCTTGCCCGGACCCCCCCTCCCCGACTGGTCGCCTCCGTGCGCAGAGAGCGCCGTAGCCGCCATCATCATGCCGTCCTCGCACGCACGCCTCCTCGCCGCCATGATGCCCTCCGTGCGCACGCTCGCGCCCGAGCGCGCCGCTCGCCGGACCCCCTCGCGCCGGCTTTAAAGCCCTAGCCCCGGCGCCCTCCCCTTCCACTCCCCTCCTCCCCCAATCCTTCCCCAGAAGAAGAAGAAAGAAGAAAAGAGAAGGAGCCGAAGCTTACCTCCGTCGTTGCCGTCGCCGTCGCCGCCGCTCGTGAGCCCCGCCACCGCGCCCGAGCTCCTCTTCTCCTCTCCGCCGCCGCCGCCCTTAGCCGCGCCCCTCGGAGCCGCCATGGCCGCCGCCGTGGTCTGCCGGAACAACCCCATCGTCGCCGCACCGCCACCTCTTTCTCCCGCGCGCGCGCTCTCCCCCTTCCTCCGGTCGCGCCTCCTTTCACCCCCCCGCGCCGTCGCTCAGCCGCGCCCCTCTCCCCCTTTTTCCTTCCGCCGGGCAGCCAGCGCCGTGGGCCGCGCCTCGCGCCAGCCATGCACCTACATCGGCCCAAGGCCTTGGGCCGGGCTGAATGTTTGGGCCGCTTTTTTTTTTATTTTTTGTGAATTTTGGTTTCCTTTTCTATTTTATTTTAAAAGTGAGACTTCAAAATTAATTAACTCCCCCATTTTAGCTCCAAAAATTATGAAATAAATTTCTAAAAATTTCTAAAATCAAGATCTTGCTAATGGCATAGGTCTTGTTCAATTTGGAGTTCATTTGTGTATACTTGTGTATTTAATAGCTCTCGTTGTCTGTCGTTTATTTTTGCGGTACCTGCTTGCGTAGATTTGGAGACGCAGGAGACCTCCACGTCGATCAAGGACAAGACTACTCGGACTCTCTCCCCTACAACCAAGGCGAGTCAATACTTTGATCATATTGAGCCTACATTTTATGTAAATTATATTCTTTTAAAATAGCAAATTGCATGCTTTAATTCTTTAATCAATTATATGTTAAAGCTTAAGGTAGTTAATTACCCGTTTGTTGAATAATTAATTATTATGCCATCCTTGACAACTTGAATCCCTAATTCCATTGTCACCCTAGTAACTATATGGTAATACTAGCTATAGGTTGTACTTAAGCGACATGCTAGACTTGCTTAAATACAGGGACATTAAAATGTCCTAATCATCATCTTTTCAAACATAAAATGATTTGGCGGTCATTGCGGGTAAATGGCGAGATGGTTGAATTGTTGTATTTACATCTCAAAACCCTAAAGCGCTAATACAAATGCGGACGGATGGTAAGATGGTGGGTGCGGATGTAGCACGAGAATGGTGGGAATGTGGTTGAGCCGTCAGGACAACCCTAAGGACTTAATCTTGTCACGACCTCACGTGTATAACAAGTACAACCACAAGTGCGCAACAAAGCTGCGACTTGGCTTAGTACATTTATCAAATCTGAAAATCATCTCTTTGGAGGGTTAAAGGAGGCACAAGCTCTCGGGTATGTCGGGCTTGGATGGGACACCGAGTCAAGGGTGAAGTTCGCGATCGCTGAGGTGTAGCCACGCCACGCCCGATCGGCGAGTGGACATCCGCGCAAGCGTATGGGCATAACCCCATATGGGTGAGACGAGGGAAGGGACGAGATATTTAGAAAAGTTATTGTGACAACCTCTCGACTACACGACTACGGAATCGTGTAGGGCAACGAGTTAATTGTCTCTTGTGGGTAAAGTGTACAATCTCTGTGAGTTACAAAGCATTTAAGCAGTAGTGCCTACGGTCAAAGGCGGACATGGGAACTTAACTTGAGTTAGTTCTATTTAAAAATTTCCTTTGTGGGTGGTATGAAAATTGTGGCGGGCTCACCTAGCCCTGAGTTTGGTTATTCCTGGGTCTTGTACCCAGTGTCGTTTAGTGGTGGATGTAACCACAATCAAAATTAAGCATGAAGGTGGAGGTAACCTCTGCTGATACAAATATTGCACAATTTCTCTCTTTAACTAAAATGAAGTTTGTTAAAAATGCTAAGTGCTAGGAATTTGTACTTATGATATTTAAAAGTATTGCTTTCGCAAATAAAAGAACCGAGCCATCCTTGTAAGCCTTGCATGTATATCATTGCATTGTGTATTGGCTCGCGAGCACGGTAGTTGTGCTCATCCTCGCTCTCCCAAACCCTTGGATGGCTGATGGAGGAGACTATGCTTACTACGAGGAACCGAGTTGATGGACAAGGAAGCGGCGAAGAGTAGTCTAGGATCGTAGTCTAGGCCTCGCGCGATCTAAGTTGACTCGTTGGTACTTGTGTACAACCGATATTATCCGGTCCTTGGGTAATACCGATCGTACACGTGGTGCCCGATCGCTTACTGTGAAGAAATGAGCTCTACCCTTTGCTTCGCTATCGCTTTGGTATACGTATTGTAATCAATTTGGCCTGATCATTTCGTTGTAAAACTCGACCGGCGTGGTCTATGTCACTCTGTTGATTGTAATATTGATACTTTAATTCACGCCATGTATGAATGATTCAAGCAATGCACGTGAGTGCTATCTCATCGATCGAGGAATAGCACGGCGTTTTCATGAAGGATTCGGATTGGAAAATCCGGGTCCGACAGAGCTGGTATCAGAGCATACGACTGTAGAGTCTTAGTTAGATTGGTCGTTGCCTTAAGGACTTGGTTCCTATTTTCGAAAACTAAGAAAAAGCTTTGCTAAAAATATAGAGTATTTATTGCTTCTACTCTTCACTCCTAGTCCTGTACTTATCCTTATTTCACTTGAGTTTTACCTTGTGCTGACCTTTTCCTGTTTTCAAAATTTGTAGATGGCTACCCCATCGTCGGATGGCCCGTGGGATCTCCTCGTTCACGGAGAGAACGAGGGAGGCTTCGCGGACATACTTCGCCAGCTGATGCTGTACCTTGGTTTTCCCCGTCAGCCTACGTTCCGTGGTAGGATGACGAGGATCGAGACCCGCGAGTCCTGGACGATGGAGGTGTACCTCTCCGCCAGGGTTGGCGAGTTCACTTCCTTCCTCTTCAGGGCCGAGGCACCCCGCCGTAGCCGCCACGGCGCCATTCGGGGACGCCGCGCGCGTCGCTTCCACCGCTTGTGTTGGAAGTCACGAGGATCTCTTCTTTGGTCACCATACGCTTCTACCCGTACCTCCCGGATGAGGCGTGTCGGCAATTTCGACACGAGACGCGGCGACCCTCGCTGACGCGGCGAGTCCGGCTTACGCAGCGATGATAGCCACCATCACCGCTGCCATGGATGAGATCGAGCGACCGGACACTCCTCACCGGCAGCTATGCCCACTCCGACACCCTTCGAACAACATGGTCGAGTGATGAAGCTCACTCCGCTGCGATGCAGAGAGGATGCCTGCGGTGCGAGAGGGGCGCCGCTCTTGCGAGTTAGCACGCCGGGGCGCGCTTCGGTCCCTGCCCGGCCCGGTTGCACCTATCGCCGCCCCGTCCTCGGTGCCGAGCCGACGTTCCCGCCTGAGGACCCGTCTCCGACTCACGGCACGCAAGCAGTGCGCCCGCCGCCGTCCGCCGTCGCCTAGGAGAGTCGGCCGTGGGCGCAGCCCGATCCACCGCTGGTTTGACGAGTCGATGCGTGGGCGCCACCTCGGCCGTTCACGTTCTGCTCCCGTTCGCGAGCTTGATCGAGCCGTTCGTTCGCTCCCGCAATCAGCTATCGCTTTGTGGTCGATCCCGGTAGAGCATTGTCGATTAGTTTAGGTTAGCTAGCGATGCTTGCCGAGCGATCTTTGGGTTGCAAGCACTTTTGTTTCTTTTGTAGACGATGTGTTTGTATTACGTGTCATGACTTAGCTTAGTGTATAAGCTTTGTTCGAGAGTCATGTAACACTTAACCCCTTACTATAGTATAGCCGCTCTAGGCTTTGTATTGTACTTGCTTCGTTCTTTTGTTGGCTTTGTTCTTGTCTGTGTGCCTTAGAGGGCTAGTGAACCCTCATATACTCCTCTAGTTCTAAGCTTGAGTTTCTTGAGATGCCGCCAAGAAGAGCTGCCGCCCGGTCAGTGGAGCCTTCGCCGCAGCCGAGGAAGAGGCGTGGCGTGGTCGTGGCAAGGCCGAGGCGAGAACCGCCTCCACCACCAAGAAACCCGACAATGACCCAAGTCATGTTTCAGCAGACTTCATTCTTGAGCTTTACTAAACAATCGCAGTTGGACGGCCGATCGCAACTCCAAGCTAGCAGACTTCCTCGGACAAGACCTCTCACCTTTCTGCGGCCAATGAACCGCTAGAAGTCAAGGCGCTCGGGACACGAGAAGAAACTCCGTCTTGCCATTGCTCAAATGAAGACAAGGTGGATTTCGCCACCCATCGGTGAAAAGCGCCGCCCGTGCACAGTGGGAGAATTACCTCGCCGCCGAGGTGATGAGAATCTAGAGGAAGAAGAAGCGGGAATAGCGAAGTCGTAGCGTCTACGATTGGAGCCCCACAAGATCCCGCTACCTCTGCGCAATAGAAGAAGTTGCGGAAATACAACAAGTGAAGTTGAACCCGCATGGCACCGATTCTGGGAAGAATTCAAAGCGCTTCGGGGCCAACCGTGCAGTGGAACAATGAGATTGAAGAAGAATGAATTGAGCTCTCAAGCGGTCGGATGTCGATAAATGAGTATCTAACCAAATTTAAACGACTTGCTCGCTCGCCCCAATGATGTAGCGGATGAAGAAGAGAAAATCGACCGCTTTGTTGAAGGAATGCGTGAGGACATGAGAGGACAGCTTATCCTCCATGATTACTCTAGCTTCAGATTAGTTAATAAAGCCCTCATTTGTGAAAATGAGAAGAAGATCTGGAGATTAGCGCAAAGGAAGATGTCATTTCAGAGGCCACAAGGTAGCTTTCCCGAAGCCTACATTCCAAGGCGGCTCATCTTTGGACCGTCTGCAGCCTCCTCTCGTAAAAACTCAAGTTTCCACCCGCGTCCCCAAGGAAGTGGATTCGGTGCTCGCCCGCCGGCAACAACGGCAGCAGATCAACCCAAGACAAACCTCCATCGCCGCTTTGTGGAAAAAGGACACTCGCCAATCGTTGTCCTACCCGTCGAATGCTCCAATGAGACTCAACACAGAGTAACGCCGGTTCAAGGCGTGACCCCACCCAAGCAGAGTCACGGACTTCACAGCATCAAGGTCTACACCAACGCAAAGCCATGGCCGTGTGAACCACGTCACGGCCGAGGAAGCTCAAGGTGCCTCGGGAGTACTAATGGGTGCGTTCCTGTTAATTCGATACACACAAGTTTTGTTTGATTAGAGCCGCACTCTTTTATTTCAAGAAAGTTTGTTGAAAGGCTTAAGTTGCCAACCTATAAGTTAAAGAAACCCGTGGTACTTAGCTCACCCAGGGGACCCTTTATGCTACCTCGGTCCACCCAGGTGGAAATTGCTATGGAACATTCGGATTCCTAGCAAACCTTACGGTGCTAGAATCTCAAGCGCTGGATATCATCCTAGGGATGGATTGGTTGGCCAAATATCAAGGATTGATAGATTGTGCCAACAGAAAAGTGGTGCTCACCAAGAACCAGAGACCACAATAAGAGTTAGTGTGGATCGTTCCTCTCCTTTGAATAGAACAATCCACCACCTTGGGGAGTTGTCCTAGAAACAACACCGTAGTTCAAGCTTACCCCGATGTCTTCCCGGAAGAATTACCGGGCATGCCACTGCATGAGATGTTGAGTTTGTCATCAACTTGAAGCCGAGGACAGCCCCAATTGCTAAGAGACCATACAGAATGGCACGACGAACTTGAAGAACTTAAGACACAAATTGAAGACTTGCAAGACAAAGGTTTCGTTAGACCTAGTTCTTCTCCACGGGTTCGCCGATTCTCTTTGTGAAGAAGAAAGATGGCACCGCTTGATTATGTGTGGACTACTGAGCACTCAATGATGTGACCATCAAGAACAAGTATCCCTTACCTCGCATCGATGACATGTTCGATCGGTTGGCAGAGCATCGTTTTCTCCAAGATAGACACGAGGTCGAGGATACCATCGACTTAAGATCAGGAATGAGGATATTCCTAAGACGGCTTTACCACCGGTATGGCTCGTATGAGTTCACCGTCATGCCGTTTGGCTTGACCAATGCGCCACCTACTTCATGAACCTCATGAACAAAGTATTCATGGAATACTTAGACAAGTTTGTTGTCGTGTTCATAGAGCGACATCTTGATCTATTCAAAGACCGATGAAGAACATTACGAACACTTGCAATTGGTCTTAGAAAAGCTTAAAGAGAATCATCTTTATGCCAAGTACGATGAAATGTGAATTTTGGCTTCATGAAATCAGTTTCCTCGGACACATTGTATCCATTGGAGGAATCGCGATTGATCCATCCAAGGTAGCTTGTTTGTAATGGAATGGAAACAACCCACATCGGTGACGGAAGTGCGTAGTTTTCTCGGCTTGGCGGATACTACTGACGCTTCATTGAAGGATTCTCAAGCTTTCCAAACCGATGACCCATACGCTAAAAGGAAAAGAAGTATGATTGAATGGAAGCTTGTGAAAAGAGTTTCCAAGAATTGAAGAAGAAGTTAACCGCGCGATATTAATCTGCGGATATACATCAAGACTTCGAAGTCTATTGTGATGCATCGCGCCAAGGTCTTGGTTGTGTGCTCATGCAAGGAGGAAAAGTTGTAGCTTATGCTTCAAGACAACTCCGTCCTCACGAAGACAACTATCCAACTCATGATTTGGAGTTAGCAGCAGTAGTGCATGCCTTAAAAATTTGGCGACATTACTTGATTGGAAAATCCGGGTCCGACAGAGCTGGTACTTGATTGGAAATCACTGTAATATCTACACGGACCACAAGAGTCTCAAATACATTTTCACCCAATCAGACCTCAACCTCCGGCAAAGAAGATGGTTAGAGTTAATAAAGGATTACAACTTGGATGTCCATTATCATCCTGGAAAGGCTAATGTAGTTGCCGATGCATTAAGCCGTAAATCCTACCGCAGTAATGTCACGATTCAAGAACACCAACCTGAGCTCTGCAAGGAATTTGAAGCCCTCAACCTTGAGTTAATAGAGCAAGGCACACTAGCCACTGTAGAGGCCCATCCCACTCTAGAAGAGCAGATCAAGGCCGCTCAAGAAGGACATCCTGGAGTCAGAGATTCAAGCATCTCATGGCCAAAGGAAAGGCCCTAAGATGTCGAGGAAGATCGCGAGGAATCCTATGGTATGGGAAACGTCTCTTTGTTCCCCACGGAAGGAACTCAAAGATCGATTCTAAAGGAAGCTCACGATTCGCTTACACCTGCACGAGCGGCACCAAGATGTACCAAGACATGAAGATTTTGTATTGGTGGCCACGAATGAAAAGAGATATCGCCGAGTATGTAGCTTGTTGTGATGTATGTCGCGAATCAAGGCTGAACATCAAAGACCAGGCGGATTACTACAACCCTTACAGATCCTCGGTGGAAATGGGAAGAAATCGAATGGATTTCATTACGGTCTACCTCGAACTAAGTCGGATGTGACTCGGTATGGGTTGTAGTTGTGATTGACTAAAGTCGCCCACTTCATCCCCTGTGAAGACAACCTACAAGGAGACAAGTTAGCCGAGTTATACATGGCTCGTATCGTGTGTTTGCATGGAGTACCCAAGAGAATAGTCTCCGATCGAGGTTCTCAATTTACCTCGCATTTTGGGCTAGTCTGCATGATGCCCTTGGAACACACCTTACCTTCAAGACTGACCTATCATCCGCATGAACCGATGGTCGACGGAAAGAACAAATCAAATCCTAGAAGACATGCTTGAGCTTGTGCTTTGGAGTTTACCGTAGGCGGGAAAAATGTCTACCGTATGCCGAGTTTGCATACAATAATAGTTATCGATCAAGTTTGAAAATGTCCCCATTTGAAGCACTCTATGGAAGAAAATGCAGAACTCCTCTGCATTGGTCGAGAATCAGTGAGGATATGTCTTGGACGGATACTCTCAAGCAAGTGAAGAAAGTTCGACTAATCGTAAATCGCCTTCAAGCCGCTCGGTCTAGACGAGAAGAGTTATGCCGACAACCGTCGAAGAGACTTAACCTTGAAGTTGGAGATCTGTGTATCTCAGGTATCGCCACCGTGGAACCCAAGATTCAAAGTTAAAGGCAAGCTCGCACCAAGATACATAGGCGTTCCGATCACCGCTAAGCGTGGAGAAGTTGCCTATCAGCTAGAGCTACCTGAAAGTTTGTCAGACGTCCACAACGTGTTCCATGTGTCTCAACTAAAGAAATGTCTCAGAGTACCCGAAGAGCAGACTCCTGTCGAAGCCGTCGCACTTGATAAGGATTTGACTTATCCAGAGCACCCGATCAAAATCCTCGACGTCGTCGAGAAGCGGACAAGACGTCAAGTCATCCGCCTTTGTAAGGTTCAGTGGAGCCATCACTCAGCCAAAGAAGCCACCTGGGAGCGAGAAGATCAACTTAAGCTGGATTTCCGTCCACGTTCTCGGGCGGCCGAATCTCGGGTCGAGATTCCGTTTAAGGTGGGTAGGATTTGTGAAGCCCCTTTCCCCTTCCCGGTCAACGCTCGCGGACCCCCCCCCCTCTTCCCCGTCGCCCCTTGCCCGGACCCCTCCCGACCGTCGCCTCCGTGCGCAGAGCGCCGTAGCCACCATCATCATGCCGTCCTCGCCACGCCTCCTCGCCGCCATGATGCCCTCGTCGTGGCGCACTTCGCGCCGAGCGCCGCCGCCGGACCCCCTCCTCGCGCGGCTTTAAAGCCCTAGCCCCGCGCCTCCCTTCCACTCCTCCTCCCCAATCCTTCCCCCAGAAGAAGAAGAAAGAAGAAAAGAGAAGGAGCCGGCTTACCTCCGTCGTTGCCGCCCGTCGCCGCCGCTCGTGAGCCCGCCACGGCGCGCCAGGCTCCTCTTCTCCTCTCCGCCGCCGCCGCCCTTAGCGCCCCTCGGAGCCGCCATGGCCGCCGCCGTGGTCTACCGCCCGAACAACCCCATCGTCGCGGCACGCCACCTCTTCTCCCATGCGCGCGCGCGCCTCCCCCTTCCCCTCCGGTCGCGCCTCCTTTCACCCCCCACTGCAAGGCAGTCGCTCGCCGCCCCTCTCCCCCTTTTTCCTTCCGGGCGGGCAGCCGTGGGCGCGCCTCGCGCCCAGCACAGCACTGATCGCCCAAGGCCTTGGGCCGGCTGAATGTTTGGGCCGCTTTTTTTTTTATTTTTGTGAATTTTGGTTTCCTTTTCTATTTTATTTTAAAGTGAGACTTCAAAATTAATTAACTCCCCATTTTAGCTCCAAAATTATGAAATAAATTTCTAAAATTTCTAAAATCAAGATCTTGCTAATGGCATAGGTCTTGTTCAATTTGGAGTTCATTTGTGTATACTTGTGTATTTAATAGCTCTCGTTGTGCATCGTTTATTTTTGCAGGTACCTGCCTTGCGTAGATTTGAGACGCTGGAGACCTCCACGTCGATCAAGGACAAGACTACTCGGACTCTCTCCCCTACAACCAAGGCGAGTCAATACTTTGATCATATTGAGCCTACATTTTATGTAAATTATATTCTTTTAAAATAGCAAATTGCATGCTTTAATTCTTTAATCAATTATATGTTAAAGCTTAAGGTAGTTAATTACCCGTTTGTTGAATAATTAATTATTATGCCATCCTTGACAACTTGAATCCCTAATTCCATTGTCACCCTAGTAACTATATGGTAATACTAGCTATAGGTTGTACTTAGCGACATGCTAGACTTGCTTAAGTACGGGACATTAAAATGTCCTAATCATCATCTTTTCAAACATAAAATGATTTGGCGGTCATTGCGGGTAAATGACCGAGATGGTTGAATTGTTGTATTTTACATCTCAAAACCCTAAATCGCTAATACCCAATGCGGACGGATGGTAAGATGGTGGGTGCGGATGTAGCACGAGAATGGTGGGAATGTGGTTGAGCCGCCCGGACAACCCTAAGGACTTAATCTTGTCACGACCTCCTGTATAACAAGTACAACCACAAGTCCGCAACAAACTGCGACTTGGCTTAGTACATTTATCAAATCCGAAAATCATCTCACCGGAGGGTTAAAGGAGGCACAAGCTCGGGTATGTCGGGCTTGGATGGGACACCGAGTCAAGGGTGAAGTTCGCCGATCGAGGTGTAGCCACGCCACGCCGATCGGCACGAGGTGGACATCCCGCGCAACGTATGGGCATAACCCCATATGGGTGAGACGAGGGAAGGGACGAGATATTTAGAAAAGTTATTGTGACAACCTCTCGACTACACGACTACGGAATCGTGTAGGGCAACGAGTTAATTGTCTCTTGTGGGTAAAGTGTACAATCTCGCAGAGTTACAAAGCTGTTTAAAACAGCCGTGCCTCACGGTCAAAGCGGACATGGGAACTTAACTTGAGTTAGTTCTATTTAAAAATTTCCTTTGTGGGTGGTATGAAAATTGTGGCGGGCTCACCTAGCCCTGAGTTTGGTTATTCCTGGGTCTTGTACCCAGTGTCGTTTAGTGGTGGATGTAACCACAATCAAAATTAAGCATGAAGGTGGAGGTAACCTCTGCTGATACAAATATTGCACAATTTCTCTCTTTAACTAAAATGAAGTTTGTTAAAAATGCTAAGTGCTAGGAATTTGTACTTATGATATTTAAAAGTATTGCTTTCGCAAATAAAAGAACCGAGCCATCCTTGTAAGCCTTGCATGTATATCATTGCATTGTGTATTGGCTCGCGAGCACGGTAGTTGTGCTCATCCTCGCTCTCCCCCAAACCCTTCAGATGACGCTGATGGAGGAGACTATGCTTACTACGAGGAACCAGAAGTTGATGGACAAGGAAACGACGAAGAGTAGTCTAGGATCTGTAGTCTAGGCCTCGGCGCAGTCTAAGTTGACTCGTTGGTACTTGTGTACAACCGATATTATCCGGGTCCTTGGTAATACCGATCATACACTGGTGCCGATCGCTTACTGTGAAGAAATGAGCTCTACCCTTTTGCTTCCGCTATCGCTTTCGGTATTCTGTATTGTAATCAATTTGGCCTGATCGGCCCCTGTTGTAAAACTCGACCCGACGTGGTCTATGTCACTCTGTTGATTGTAATATTGATACTTTAATTCACGCCATGTATGAATGATTCAGCAATGCCTGTGAGTGCTATCTACTGATCCAGGGAATAGCACAGCGTTTTTCACAGAGGATTCGGATTGGAAAATCCGGGTCCGACAACGCCCCTCAAGATCTTCAGCGTACAACCGGTATCTCTTTAGAGGCTCCTCAAGGAAATCCATCAGGGAGCACAAGCAATGCCTCCAACCTGTGTTGGGCACAAAACAATGCAACAGCCGTTCGGTGCGAGAGTCCAGGAACACCGCAGAAAGATCATCATGTATCTTCATCCTCTTCTCATTTCCTAAGAGAACGATGTCGCTCAGGAAGCAGCCATGAGTGCCATTTGAGGACTCTCGAACAAGATTGGCAACTCGAGACGCAACCTCTAGCACTGCAGTATTGGTAGGGGCGCAAGTAAGAGTCCTGCGTCCCTTGCGCAGCATTGCCCAGAGTATGGTACTAATAGTTTTGGTTTTACCAGTCCCTGGAGCTCCCCATATTAGCTTGAGGGAAGGCCTGTCGTGGTTCCCCATTACTGAAACACAATCTGCTACTGCATTCAGCTGCGACTCATTAAGCATGAACCTCTCGAGGCCAAGATCATCAATTAATCGAGGAGTGAAGCACTGAGATAATTGGGAGCACGACGAGCAGATATCCTCTGCTACTGCCTTCATGTGGAAAGATGTACAAACAAGTCACTGATAACGAATGGTTTCAAAAAGTCACCGATAAAGAATAATAGCATATGTAGTACACAAGAGTTCACTGTTAATTGCACATTAATGGGATAGTACGGATTTTACATGCAATGTGGCATCTCAAATACTATGCATCACCTGTTCACTAAATAACTAGTTAGCAGACGTTTCAGAAAAAGAAGACATTTCAGTAGTTCAATTTAAAGGTTCTAACAGTTATGCAAAATTACCACTATTTTTAAATAATAATAACAGATATAAATAGCAAGGGGGTGGGTATGGTGAAAGCACTTTTTGTTTTAATGAAATTCAGAGTTAATCCACTTCATAAACACTAATTGTGAATGTAGCGCCCCTAATACTTGTCGGTTGGGATTTGAAAGGCTCCAACCGTGAGGTGTGGTGTACTAATAATGGGACTAGCGCGGACATACACAGAAGGAGCCAGATAGGTATGCTGGGCTCCCGTAATTAATTTAGGAATTCATGTGTTCGCAAGAAAAAGTTAATCAGGTATGCATGTACTTGAGCTCTATCCAGTCTTGTTCTTGATCTAATTAGGACAGTTATAAAGCTCATGAGATCCATGCTTTTAGTCTAACTTCAGAAATACAAGTAGATAGATACTACTAGCATCTCTCGTTATTAGCGAGCAAAAGATTACCTTGTCAATTAATTGCCACTTAATTACTTTAATTAAAATACATGCAAATTTTTTTGAGAACATAAGCACTTATCAATTATGCCAGCTAATTAGGGAAGCTGAGTCAGACACCCATATTTTTTTACCAGTACTTCAAGTGTCGGCTGATTGGACTAGCACAACGAAAAAGTGGAGATCGTAAATGAAAATTTTCTTTTACGAAAACGGTAGCTAGTCTATACCCCAGGTATTAAATTACAAACTATATGGTTATTGTAGCTACAACCATCGTTAATTTACAGTAAACGAACTCCAAATCTCTAATTGTCCAACTACTACAAGTCCTATGTCCAAGTTATATAGGAAAATATATGCATGCGTATAAAGGAACCGACGCGACGCACATACCGTCGGCTTGCGGTATCTCCACACCGCATGGACGAGGTCAGCATTATTCCCCTTGTTCTGAAGCTTGACGAGATTACCATTCTCCCTTGGCAACTGAAGACACGTCCAAATACGATTGTATGTATTCATGTTTACGAGAAACACTGCAAATAACGGCTCCTTGGGTATTTTCGTTTCAGCGTCTGCATCCACAGCAAGTGCAGACGACAACCTAACAATGAAGCAATTAGCTGGGAGATCCTCATCATCTTCTCCACCTTTACGAATCACACCCAGGACATATGATGCTCCATTTCGTGACAAATCAGATAAATCCTCTGGTTTTCGCGAGGATAGAACTATAATATCATCCTTCGTGGGCGTGTATATTTCCCTCGACTTGTCTTTCTTCTCTGCTTCGGCAACCTCGAAACAGAACATGGAGTCATCAAGCTTCTGCATCAGGATTACTTCTATAAACGATGCATGACGGTAGCTCATCAACGAAGAAAGGACATCAGCATGTGCTTCTTCAATCAAAGGGTAAGTAAATGAATCCAAGTAATTCTCCAATGACGCGAAAGTCTCTGGTATTTTCTCAACCTGTGATGAATATCCAGATCATGACGAAACGTGTTAATAGGCTTTGATGTTATGCACCGACAACGACAGCTTGTAGGAAAATAAAAACGTACTAGATACATATTATGTCCAGAATAATTGAGGATATATGAGCGGCAGAACAATGGAAACAAGGCAGTGGGTCAAGTTTTGCCATCTTGACAAGAGTGACTGGGAGAAAGTGGAAACGAATAATTAAGAGGAAGCCAGCCAAACAAAATCTAAAGAAGAAAGTAGTAAACTTAAGGCTTCGGCTATCCAGCTTGTTACGATTTGTGTCCTAAACCCTATACCCCAAAACCATTTGTATATCTAAACTTGCAAGTTGAGTCACTTCATGTTGTTGCGACTTTCTAATTAGCTCAAATTGTTGACGTGGCAGTAGAATGTGGATCACTTAAATACTCGCTCTGAACCGACCGTCTATGATACTTAATTATCACAGACGGTTTATTAAAAAGAATTGTCTGTGATAATTCTCAGACGGATTTTAACAAGAACCGTCAGTGATACTTACATATCACAGATGGTTTGTGGTTGGAAGTGTCTGTAATATGTATCTCTTAAACACATCAATGCCGCTTTGCGGCTCCTGCGCGATGCGTCTCTTTGTTTCGCGCGCCGACGTTACGATGCGTCTCTTCGTCTCGCGCACCGACGGTTTTATAAGAATGATCATCCGCCACCGAAAATGAATCCCACATCGCTCTACTCTCTTTCGCACCCTCCATCAACAACTAGTAGAGTTAAAAAAATAATGGCTCCCCACTCTTCTCCCCTAACACCGGCGTTGATGACCTACTTAGCCATTTTGTATGAGTACCTCGCCGGTCGTATGCTGGTGGATGCAGCGGAAGGACACTGTGTGAATAGTATCCTCCCTCCTCCGATGGAGGTTATGCCAGAGCATGTGATGGCCACCTTCCGCCATCTTAACATCCTCCTCCGCCACATCTTTCGGGTGGTCTCCCTCTTCCGGCGAGCTAACCTCGCCATCAACGTAGTCCTCGAGGAAGACGTTGCACATCACCAGGAGGATTACCGTCGCTTGGAATGCGACATCGAGATGGCGGCCGATTGGGTAGACGATGTCGAGACACCTCGAGCGAGGGAAGAGAGCATCTAGGCGTATTTCCACTTGGTCCTTGAGTCGGAGCATCTTTGGGCAACTCTCCAACGAGCGCGTCAACGGGTGGAAGTGTTTCGGGGAACCTACGATGACCCTGAACCCTCCGATGCCGACCACGTCACCTACGAAGAATTGAAGACGGAGATAGTAGTCTACCTAGGCCGCAGGAAATAAGTTGATCTTTTTTATTTCTACTTTTTTAAGAAAATCTTTTGTAAGAAGCGACTGGCCACGCTGTTTGGCCATATGTAAATACAAAAAATGATTAAAAAATCCAATTTAGAGTTGAAGTTGATGTCTATGTTGAACATATTTACTAAATAACATGTTTATCTTACTGTCTTTTATGTGAAACTTTCACAGGCTAGCCAAAAAACTGACAATTTTTTAGCTATAGAAAGAACTATCACAGGCGGTTTAGTGGAACAAACCGTCTATGATATGTATCACAGACAGTTATAAAATACAATAGTCTGTGATATATAATTATCACATATGGTTTTTAAGAACCGTCTATGATACATAATTATCACAGACTGTTTTTAATAATAACCCTCTGTGATGGTGATGTAATTATCACATATGGTTTTACAAGCGTAACCGTTTATGTTACTAGCGATGGCTAGAACCATCTGTGAATCATCATAGACAGTTTTAAATCAGAACCTTCTGTGATATTCGTAGACATCACAGATCGTTTGTATTTAAAACTGTCTGTGATGATTCACAGACAGTTTTAAATAAACACAGTCTGTGATAATTATGTATCACAGATGGTTCTTAACAAGAACTGTCTGTGATATGTTCAATGCCTCTTTGGCTCCCACGCGATGCGTCTCTTCGTCTCGCGCGCCAACGTTACGATGCGTCTCTTCGTCTCGCGCGCCGATGTTACGATGCTTCCATATCTAGTAGTAACATGCACACACAGTATTGAATACGTATGTAGATAGCTAGTGCCGTCAGGCACCATGGTGAGCACGTGGAGCATAACGGCGAGGAGGTCAGCGATCGCTGTCGCTCTTCCTCACAATGTCGTCGTCGACATCATCGGCCTCGTGGCCGCAAACTCTCCTCAGCCCATGGCTAACCTCTGCAGCCTACGAGCCACTTGCAAGGCCATGTATAAGGCATCCAAGGAGTGCACTGTGGGGAGGCGCGTGGTGTTGAGCGGGAGAAGGCGATGAAGTGGCTGGACAACGAGCACTACCTCACTGTCGTCAACCACTTGGCCGGCACCGGCAACCCGGAGGCCTGCTTCATCATCGACCTCACGCTCATCTTCGTGCACCAGGACATGAAGTGTGGCCTCATGTGCTTCGACCGGGCGACCGTCGCCAGCCACAAGGGCGCGACTTACGTGCTCGGCCTCCTCATCTACATGGTTGGTGAGGTGCGTGACGTTGGGAGACACTACATCAGCCAGGTCGAGAGCGAGACAGCCAGTGATAGGTGTGAGACAACCAAGAGGACTAACCGAGAGTGTAGGCGGTGTCAGAGGCTCGCTGCAGACACTGTCCAAGAGGTGACATGGAAGAAGATGGCCGGGCCGCAGGGTCGGGTGTTGGCGCTGCCGATGGACGGCCACTAGTGCACGAGCACCAGCTGCAGCATGATGGAAGGGTGGGGCGACTACATCATCTTCTACAGCAGCGGTTATAGGATTAGGCATGAGTACACCATGTTCTTTGCACAGGTGTTGAACTACTTGTCGTAAAATTAGCGATTTTAGTGATACTTAACACAAACTATACGGTTTGTAAGAAGCGACTTTATTGTCTATGTTGAACATGTTTACTGAACATTTTTTAGCAATAGATGGAATTGTCACAGGCGGCTTAGTGGCAAACCATATGTGATATGTATCATAGACGATTCTAAAATAAAACCGTCTGGGATATGGTCGCATATCACAAACTTTTTTTTTAAATAAGAACTGTTTGTGATAATTCACAGACTGTTCTAGAATATACCCGTATCTGATTATCAGATAATCAGAGACCATTTGTGTTTAAAACCATCTGTGATAATAATAGACTGTTCTAAAATTGTGCTTGTAGACCGAATATCATGGACTTTTTTTTAAAAGATCCGTCTGTGATATGGAACACCGAAGAAGACGGTGAGTACGCCTAAGAAAGCAACCGTTTGCAGTGTGATATGCGCCATTAAATATCTGGTCGTCCCGACAGATCTATCTGCAGTGTGATCTATCTCTAATATGCAGCTGCTTTGAAGGAGGTAGCCGGCTTTGAGGCGCTTGGTGAAAGAAATATCATAGATTTGCAAGTGTGCTTGTAGATCTATTTATTCTTGATGATCTAAGGTTATTATTCCTTTTTATTTCTCATCAAACAAATGGTATATTATTCTAGAAATCCTAGCTATTCTTAGTGTGATATTGGGGAATCTCCTTGCTATTACACAAACAAGCATGAAACGTATGCTTGCATATTCATCCATAGGGCAAAATCGGATATGTAATTATTGCAATAATTGTTGGAGACTCAAATGATGGATATGCAAACATATATATATATATATATACATATCCAATATATATACATATATATATATATATATATATATATATATATATATATATATATATTGCTTCATGAATATTTCGAAGCTAGCTACATTAGGAGCATTAATCTAATTTAACACTAATTTGTTATGTGCATAGCGTAGAGGGACCGAATCTAGATATACGTTGAGAACCGTGTGAGTGTAGAGTACACTGATGTCGTGTCTTCTTTTAAAAGAGAAGAGGATAAAATTTATGTATTGTCTATGTATTGATTGCGATAATCTGAAGATGTTTACCAACCTAGGGGAGATCGAAGCGCGCTTGATTCGAAGGGGTTTCAAAGAGGAGTATACATGTTGGACCAGTCACGGTGAAGAGCAGATTATATTGGAAAGTAGTAACATCGTCGAGGGAGACAACGATATTCCGGATGTGGACTGTGCTTTCGATGAGGGTAGGTCGTACGATGACAATCTGGATTAGATGCTACGCGATGCAGAAGGAAACTATAATGAGAGAGTTTGGTAAATTTGAGGGCTTAATGGAGAACTCGAGGAAACCTTTGTTCCCGGGCTGTAAGCCGAAATACACAAGGTTGTCATCCGTTCTTGAACTCCTGAAATTAAAGGCAAGCAATGGTTGGTCCGGCAAGAGTTTCACTGCGTTGTTAGGTCTTGTAGTAGACATCCCTCCGAAGGAAAATGTGTTGCCCAGAACTACCTACCAAGCCAAGAAGATTCTTTGTCCATTTGGATTGGAAGTAGAAAGAATACATGTATGTCTGAACGATTGTATCCTCTACCGTAAAGAGTATGCAAACATGTATGTATGTCCGGTGCACAAAGCATCCCTATACAAGCGTAAGAATCACTCCGATGATGGCGAGGGTATCGAGGTGAAGCAAGGATCTCCTGCTAAGGTGTTGTGGTATTTGCCTGTAATTGCCCATTTGAAGCATTTATTTGCGAACCGAAAGGAGACAAGATTGTTGCGTTAGCACTCAGAGGAGCGTAAGAAAGATAGAAAGCTAAGACACCCTACTGATTCTACCCAGTGGAGAAACTTCGATAGGAGCTTCAAAGACTTCGGTGCGAAACCGAGAAATATAAGGTTTGGGTTGAGTATAGATAGAATGAATCCTTTCGGTAATATGAGCAGCCAACATAGCACCTAGCCTATGAATCTATGTATGTACAATCTTCCTCTTTGGCTGTGTATAAAGCAGGAGTACATTTTGATATCACTATTTATCCAAGAACCGAAGCAACCTGGGAACAATATTGATGTGTACCTAGCACCATTGCTAGAAGGTCTTGTGACACTTTGGAATGAAGGGGTACAAGTATGGGATGTGTACAAATGAGAGAACTTCACTTTACGCGCTATGTTGTTTTAAACCATCAATGATTTTTCTGCCCTTGGTAACCTCGAGGTTTAGTACAAAAAGAGTCAAAGCATATCTGCACTGCTTACATGATACCAAGAGTGTGTGGCTGAACAACTCGCGTAAAACTGTGTACATGCGTCACCGTAGGTTCTTTCCCAAGTATCATCCATATCGCAAGATGAAGAAACAAATTGACGGAAATAAGGAGGATGGTTCAGCTCCAAGGGCTTATAGAGAGAAAGATGTTTATGATATGGTTAACGATATCGATGTTGTGCTTGAAAAGGGATGTAAATTGAGGACCCTTCAGAAGAACATTTGGAAGAAGCGATCAATTTTTTGGGACTTACCTTATTGGGAGCACTTATAAGTTCACGACTACATCGACGTCATGCACGTGGAGAAGGATGTATGTGATAGCTTGATTGGTCTCTTACTGAACATTCATGACAAAACAAAGGATGGTGTCAATGCATGATGTGACTTGGTTGATACGAACATAAGGACCAAATTAGCACAGAAAGAGACCGATAAAGGACGAACTTACCTCCCCCCAGCTTTTACACTCTGTCCAAGGCCAAGAGAAAGGAACTGTGCCAGAGCTTGCATGGTGTGAAAGTTCTGTCCAATTACTCCGTCAGCATGAAGAAACTTGTTTCTATGGAATATTTGAAATTAATTGGTAGGAAGTCTCATGTTTGTCATGTACTGATGATACAAATGCTACCTGTTGCGATTAGAAGTATTTTGCCAAATAAGGTTCGAGTGGTAATCATAAGGTTGTGTTATTTCTTTAACTCAATTGCTTAAAAGGTCATCGATCCTGAAGGACTAGATGCTCTGCAGGACGAGGTGGTGACGACTCTATGTCATCTTGAGATGTATTTTCCTCCTTCATTTTTTCGATATCATGGTCCATCTCATTTTGAAAGAGAAAAAGATATGCAGCCCTATGTTCCTACGTCATATGTACCTGTTCAAGAGGTACATGGGAATTCTCAAGTCCTACGTCATCGAAGGTTATACAACCGAAGAGGTCATTGAGTTCTACGTCGACTACATGGCTCAGGTGTAACTGATAGGTGCACCTCTATCTCGTCATGAGGGGTGGCTGGAGGGTACCAAGACCATTGGAAGGAAAGCAATCACTCCTGACCTGGATAGGTACACTCAAGCCCATTTCATAGTCTTGCAACACATGACCGAAGTGTCCCCGTACATCGACGAGCACAAAGACATGGTACGCCAATAGAACCCAAGCCGGTCGGAGGTTTGAATCACGAGAGAGCACAACCATCGGTTCAACGAATGGTTAAAGGTGTGATTCATTAGCAGGTCATCAAATGATGAGATGTTGCGATGGTTAGCACAAGGGCCAAAAATTACAAATGTGACATGGCAAGGATATGACATAAATGGGGTACACATTCTATACAATAGATCAGGATAGAAAGAGCACAGTCCAAAATAGCGGTGTCCGCATAGATGCGTTTCACGAGCAGTTCAATACCGCTGGGCCAAACATAATGAAACGTGGGTACTATGGGTTCGTAGAGGATATTTGAGAGCTCGACTACGTACTTTTCAAGATCCTCTTGTTTCGGTGCCATTGGGTCAAACTTTCACAAGGTGTGAAGGTCGATAAGTACGGCGTCACTACTGTGGATCTCAAACGTGTCGGATACAAGGATGAACCATTCGTACTCGCTAAGTAAGTTGTTCAAGTTTTTTATGTAATGAACCCGGCAAATAAGAATTGCCACGTTGTTCTTCATGGAAAAAGAAGAATTATCGGAGTTGAAAATGTCGTGAATGAGAAAGAGTACAATCAATTTGACGAGTTGCCTCCTTTCAGAGACATCATCAGGCTCGAGGAAGAACCCAGTAAGGAAGCTAGCTATATATGCGTTGATCATCGTGAAGGGAAATTTTTTAAAGGAAATAGCCAAGTGGAATGATCCCACATGGTGAACACCTATTTGAAAATTGTTACATTGTAATTAAGAAACTTGGCATGTAATTAAGAAATTATTCCATTGTAATTGATTCAGTAATTAAGAAATTATTCCATTTGTGATTTTTGCTATAGAAGGAACTATCACAGGTAGTTTAGTGGAACAAACCGTCTGTGATATGTATCACAGACGGTTCTATTATGGAATCGTCTGTGATATCTTTTTATTAGTTGGACCCCACTAGGGTTTTTGCCCTTACTACTCACTTGCACATCCCCCTCCCCAGCGCCCTTAACTCCTCACTTGCATATCCCTTCCCCTTCTCCCTGTCACCGCACCTTCTCCCCTACGTGGACACTGACGCGGACGTCGACGCCGACGATGCCCATTCCCCGACCCTGACGCTGACACCACGCCTTCTCCCTGACCCCGACGTCGATGCCGCCCTTCTTCCTGTATCCGCTGGTCCCTGCTACTCCCCGATGCTGCCCTGCTGCTCCCTGACGCCACTCGTCCCTGCTGCTTCTGTGCGTCCATCTCCCTGATGTCGTCGGTCCCTGCTTCTACACGACGACACTCTGCTACTCCCCGACACCACCCTGCTACTCCCCTATCCTCCACTCTTGTAGGTATTTCCTTGTACCTCATGGTTTACTGCTTGGTTATTGCTAGTACTTGGTGCTTGGTTTTCTGAGACAGCGTCTTTCGATGTGCCTTGCTTGGTTCTACTCGGTGGCTTCGATTGACATCCACTTTGTGAGTTGTTTCTATTTACAGGAGTGCTTACTGTTGTCATATTATATCTAATAGCTTGGCTATGTTGCTTTCTGTTTTCGGCTGTGATTGATCTGATCATGTTATTCTGATCTTGTTGTTCCTCTGTTAGTCAATTGGCTTTCTCCTGTTAGCCGAGTGGCTCACGTTGCTGACATTAGTGATCTGTTTATTCTATCATGTGATTAATCCTCAATCTGCTTATTGGTTTATGTTTTAATCTAGTAATTCTTGTGCACTGTTAATTGTATAACCTTATGTTTTAATCAAGTGATTGTATCTTGTGCAACTCTACATCTGAGAGCAAACTTAAAATATTCTAAATCTGAGCAATATGCTGATTTTGTATGTTTTCATGTCCTATCTTTCAAGCATATTCTCCTGTTTAATTGACATGCAGAAATTACATGTTTGTATGTTATTTTTATCAATTATATGATTTAATTTTTATTAATTATGCTGGAATTAATTCTGAATATTTGCTAACACCGCTTTATTTACAATAATTTAGAAAATATATGCATATGTAACTTATATATTTTTCTATATTTAATATGTTACCAAAGAGAAATTCTCCATGAAAATATAAACTAAAATTTTAGCCATTGGAATCCTGCAAATTTAGTTCTTTGGGTGTGTATCTTAAGAGATAGCGTCCGCACAGTCTTCACCGTCATCACCGAATGCATCTAGGGCTCCGATGGACTGTGCGTGTGCCATGGTAGAATGTGTCTGAGGCTCCAAAGAAAGGGGTACCTAAGCGAGATGGCAAAGGAATATCGAAAAGGCCTAAGGGACGAATGACCATCACGGAGGTCACTGACGTTGGGGTCCCTCTGCATCCCAAGAAAGTAGCGGCAGCATTCCAAACCACATACGGGATAGTTGGAAGGGAACGGGTCCTCATGACCATACCAAGCTGGAAGTCTCTAACAGACCAACAGAAAGAGCAGTTGTGGGCTGAAATTTCAAGCTCGTTCGAGATCCCAGCAGAAGTTCAGGGACTCGTGCGAAGGCAGACGTTGCTCGCGATGGGAAAAGTGTGGAAGACCTTCAAGAGAACGCTTGTCACAGAGTACGTGAACCAGGATTGGATGCCTTTATGAAGTATTAATTCGTGTCGGCGGATATATGGGATGCCTTTGTGCAGATGATGATGACGGTTGAATTTTAGCAGCAAAGTGCGACGCACAAGGCCCTCCAAACAAAAAACACTCACCCCACGAACTCGGAACCGCTAAGTATGTGGGGAAAATCCCGCAATGGATGAGGGAGGACAAGGCGGCAATCCGGTAGGAGGCCTCCCCGCCATTTTCCAGAATCACAGACGAACGCACCCGAAACTGGTTAAGAGCGAGGTCATCAAGCACCTCTTAGGGTGCCATTTATTTCAAAAACACAACAAACGAGGGAGTGTCCCAATGTCTGGTAAGATATGTCAAACTACTTAGTTGTTAATAAGTTCATAACTTCGAAGGGTCTAAAATAACAAGATGGCCTCTTGCAGCAAACATTGAGTACCCAATCTTCCCAAGGCTACTTCAAAGCAGTCAGGGAGAGTGATATGCTATCCACGGCCCTGGGAAACAAGGAGCACCCGGATGGCACATAAGGCCTTGGGGTTTATGTACCTTGTAGGCAGGGATTCCCACATGACTTTGAGGCGTATAGTAGTCGGAAGAGATCCAAGGCCAAGCGCTAGGAACGGTTGAAAGAGGAGATTCGTGCAGAATTTTGAGGACATATAACATCATTGCAGGAACAAATGAATCAACTCATCAACTAGTCGCAAGCTGCCCCTGGGATTTTGGGAGCCAGTCCCCATCAATGTCAGAGTAGTTGCGCATCCAAGCCACTTTCTGAACATCGCGACGTTCAATTACCTATCGACGACATCCAGGCAATGTACATATCTGGAATGCTCCAAAGATAGACTTGTAGGACACCTTAGCTAATTGTGTATCGTTTGGTAGGAGCCCACGCCCTGCAAGCTCTAAGTGAAGCTGGTTGGGTCCATTTATGTTGAGGCTGGACGGGGGATGGTGTTTCCATGCTAGGAAGGGACAGTGCTGCACGGTGCCCAGCTGGCGCAGGGTTACACCAAGGTCTAGGTGGATATTGTACATGATAATTCATGGCCGTCTCACTGGAGAAGTCCCCGAACGAAGACATCATAACACTAGGGGATGTCGTACACACTTTTGCCCAGTGGCCCAAGAGGGACATCGCCCTAGACCATGTAGTTCCACGATCTCCACATGACCATGCCTCTCCAATAGGACCCTTGATGATTCCATCTCAACCTCCACTTCAGAAGGCCACCGTATCGGTTCCCGTGGAGAAGACATCGAAGGAACAACAAAAGCATGCCGTCGTATCGGTTCCCGAGTTGTCTCCCAGAAAGATGTATAGCAGGCCAGTCGTTAAGGACAAATCAAAATCAAAGAACATTAGGTGCCTCCCAAGCCTCGAAAATACACCCTTGGTCGTCTGTTGGTCCCCGACACAATATTAGCCCATGCTGGAATGGGTTGCCAGAGTTTGCATGCTTGGTACATGCGGAAGACCAATGAGCAGAGGTCAAACCGGCCTACTGGAATCACCATCACATTCACAAAGAGGCATTTCCTCCATAAGCCGGGCTACTTCATCGTGGGCTTCGAAGACTTATTTGAAGTATTCAACCTCGATGCCCTCGACGCCTCACTTCTACGATGCTGGACACTGTAAGTGTGTACAATCAAGTTCTACATTCACAAAATACCGATAAATGTCATAACTCATTGCTTATGTATAGATACATGATGCAATAAGCCCAGCAATCACGAGAACCGGTGGGTTTCCTTAACCCACATTTGATCTCTGTGCAATGCATCACCCAAGACGCATCCTACGTTGAGAATTACATAATGACGGGATTGCTTGCTCAGGGAGACAATGACTATATACCGGTGCTCTACAACCAGAGGTAAGTGCTTCACTACTTGCTATACAAATTTCATTTGTACTTTATATGCAATACGAACTTAGGTTTAATGACTATAGCAACATACATGAGTAGGTGACACTGAATCCTTTTAGTCATTATACTAAAGATGAATAAGGTAATATACCTTGATTCCCTACTCAACAACAGCCACGACTTCACCCTTGTGCAACAAATACTCGATAGGTATGTCAATTTCCTCTATACATAACTCTATTGTAGTCTTCCGTCGTTTGAAATGGCCGAGGATATCTTTTTGAAATCACGTAGGTCGTTCAACACCTATGTTGCTAGGGGAGGGAGACACAAGTAGGAATCAAGCGCCACACTGCAACATAGGACACGATTTCCGGTACGCGCTACAACACAATAATCCTATATCACACTTCGTAATAATGCCTCTCGAACTGACTATACCTATATATGTAATTATATATTTGCAGTGCCACCAGCAAAAACAAGACCACCTATGTGCATTCTATATTTGCCGTCATATGCAAGAAATCATGAGTGCTAAGACGAATGATCCAGAGGTTTATGAAGAGTCTGACGGCTCCAGAAATGAGGGTGTTACAATAATTAGAGGTAGTCTAGTCATTTTGATATCTCCTTGGTGTATGTGCCTGGAGGCTAGAGGAAATACCCCTCTAAACTTGGACGGAGGGAGTATATGATATATGAGGCAATTTGGTGGTATCCCGACATTTAGTTAGCTGAAAGTGCTGCCACGTCAACACTTTAGTTAAATGTAAACCTGAAATGGCATAACTAACACAAATTTCAAGTTTAGAAACCTGTTTAGTTAATTCACAAGTTCAGGGTCCTAAGAGCATGTACAATAGTCCACCATCGGTTGCCACCTAGGATTTTAGCTTACATGGATGAAAGAGAATATCAGCTCGTATGTTAGTTTCACTGCCACATCAACATTTTAGTTAAATGTAAACCCAAAATGGCATAACTGACACAAATTTCAAGTTTAGAAATCTGTTTAGTTAATTCACAAGTTTAGGGTCATAATAGCTTGTACAACAGTCCACCATCGGCTGCAACGTAGGATTTTAGCTAATGTGGATGAAAGAGAAAAAGGTCATCTATCATACAGCAGCAACTCTATCACTAGAAATAAGAAGCTATATGTCTTTAGTGCTAATTAGACTCTGTCAAGGCCTACTGTCTATAGATGTTGTCTATAGGTGTCGGGACCCAAAATTACAATTCTGGACCCTCTATGTATACTGCACTAGTCCAGGATCACGCTAGTGCACACAGTGGCAACATCGATGAAATATCATTTCCATATGCAAAGATGACTAATAAATAGGCAAATAACAATAAATATCAGAGTAAAGACCTTAAGGTCAAAGCTTACAATTAATGCCTCGAAGGCGAATAGCTCAATGAAGTCGCAAATGAACGAAACGAAATAACTCGGTGAAGCCCATCCATATGCCCACAAGCAATCGGTCAAGTGCGCGACCTAGTTCTTCTCGATCCTTGAAGTAGACCTTGTTGACCGACGATTCCTCCATTTCAGAGGTTTGGCGCAAGTTTTACAACAAGCGTGAGTACACAACCGCACTGCAAGTCATACCACGAATGCAATGTATAGATGCGAGCTTATTCAAAAGGAAATGGCTTCTGTGGTTATTTTGCAGAAATGCAACATTTGCAATTGAATATGAATAATAGATTGAAAGCATAATTCAAAACAAATAGACAATATTAATTTAACAGTTGTTTTCACAAAGACACATAGCCTAATCAAATTCTTTCACATAGCCATATGACTTAAATCACACAGCTGTCCCTTCCCAATAGTTTTATGAAAACTACCCCTCGTGTGAAATCACCGAGCATGTCCATGACCGCGGACGCGGCTATTCGAATAGATTGTTTACACTCTGCAGAGGTTGTACACTTTACCCACACGATATAACCAGTGTGGTTGCACTGATCATAACAAAACAGTTCGGCAACTTCGTCTCAACATTGACGTTCTTATTCACACAGTCCCATATCACAAAGCTTAACCTATCCACCTGAACCCCAATGTTGAAACTCCGTAACCTGCTAAGTTAGGCCTGTCACCAGACATGTGGTCGTACAGTATAGCTCAGTTCAATGGCGCACAAAGTTAAGTCCTTAATTGACCAAGGCAAGACTTCCAGTTTTTCTAACTAAACCACACGATAAATCCCAATCACAAAGCCACCGGTTCACACAAGATCCACCACTTGCCTCACCCAAATCCTTTACCACCCGGTTGGTTTTAGTGCAACACATGCCATCACGAAGTAATAACACATAGCACACGATTTTACACAAAGTTCCATAATCACATAGTCAAATTTATAATTTCAACTCAGTTATGATGATGACTCGTTGCATGGCTAAGCAATCTACTCGTACTAACCAACCCACGTTGGTAATACCATAGCACCAACTAAATATGAACCAATCTAGGGTGACAAAAGATTATGACATACAATAGACAAAGTGGATATAACAAATTGGATTAATAGCTAAACCTAAAAGCATTTAAATAATTACTTAAAGTAAATGCAATAATTTAAATCAAAGTAATTTTAAAAACTGGATTCAATATGATCAAAGGTATAACTTGCCTTCCTATAGCAATGATGATCTTAATTTATCTTCAATCTTCTACTTGCTTGATCTTGACTCCTTCTGACGATTAGGGACTTCGTGTCTAACGAGAAAGAAAGCAAAACAAACTAAATTCAAAAGACAAATCAAATAAACTCCAAATTGAAATTGAATGGTACTGGAAGGTAGATATTGAATTTAGATGAATTTAGAAACTTGAATGAGTTCAATCGGAATTCGGATGAAGAAGATATGGCTCTCGGAAGATTGGAATTCACATGAAATGATGAAAAAGCTCTACGGAATATTCTCTAATATTCTATTCCGAAAATATTAGAAAAGAATAAGTGTATGATAGGTGGGACCGATTGGTATTTATGAATTTCTAGAATTAAAATAATTCCAGAAATAAGGTAGAGAGAGTGACAAGTAGGACCAATAAGATAAAAGGATTTTCAAGAATTAAATTAATTCCGAAAATAGGATTAGGGGTTGACATGTGGGCCATCGGTCTATGGACCAGTCCACGGAGATATGCTAGTCCACGGTGGACCAAGCTCATGAACAAGGTTTGACCAAGGTTGGTGACATACGGTCGGCCAACGGACGTCGGACGACAGCGCAGTCACGAGAAGACTTTTGGTTGGAGCTCGGTTTTCGAGATTGCGGCGAAAATAGATCGGTTTGGGAAACCAATTGGGATTGGAAGAGGATCAACACGGACGCGTGAGCGCAAGCGGTTCGCTTTTATATGCATCGTAGAGGAAAATATGGAAGTTTGAATATTTCAGCCCAAGACGTGCACGTACTGGACTCTTCTCTGTTGCAAACGGCAGGAGAGAGAAAAACTGATTTTCGGAATTAAAAGAAATCCCGAAAATCAAGGAGATCAAACAAAATAGCAAACAAATCCGGAAAAATCTCAGAACATACCCAAAAATTCCTTGAAGGACAAGGAAGCCAAATAACACAAATTTTTAGTTAATTAATGTTTATATTAGTCAAATTAAATATTTTTAATTTAGAAAAATTCCAGATTAAGCTTTATTAATTCAAATAAAATTGGTGAAATTTTCCAGGGACCTAAACTACTCAAAAGATTTTTGAAAATTCAAATTTTGGGACGTTACAAACCTCCCCCCTTAAAGGAATCTCGTCCCCGAGATTCAGGCTGGCTATAGAATAGGATAAGAAACTCAGCCTTCGGGTTTACTTCTTGCTTTCAAATTGCTTTGACTTTGACAGAGTCACTCTTCTGACCACTTACAGAACAACACCTTGCTTCTTGCTAAACTTCACGTTTCACTGAAACTTGACAAACTGGCTCTTGGCTGGAAGGCATCTTGAAACTCGATTGCATCTAACGGGGCTGCTTGATCGGTGCTTGAGGGCACTTTTGGAGTGGAGGAAATCTTGCTGCTAACTAGCAACTCGGGTTGGCAAACTATCTCTTCTTCTGCGCTTCGGAATATGAACTAACTGACACATTTTTTTTTCACCTCTATCATACAATTCTTAGCACGTAACTTCGGACGGTATTCAAGATAGACATGGTCGTGAAGGTGATAATCTGATAATCTGCGTAGCTTTTCTTCTTGAACATTGCTACTTAAATTCCATTTAGGATTAAGGATCCTTACTCTTCGCTTCATAATTAATGCAACATCCACATACTTTGTAATTTGATCGCTCTAGCCGAGCGATGACTTACACAATCAACCACCGTGAATTTGGATAATGACAATTGCGATCGGTGACATCTGAGTCGTAGGAAAACTCTGCACATAACACTTACTTGCGCGACTTGGTACTCTGAGTTAAGGCACAACTCACTGTTTCTTTCAATCTGTCCGTTGATTCGGGCGATACACCATGCTGAACTGCAATGACCATCTAAGATTCATACAGATTCTACCGCTAATACAAGGTAAGCTGGGATCCTTGGTCTGATACTAACTTCTCTGACATGTCGTGCAAATTGACCATCTCTGTAGATCTAATACTGCACCCACGTTGACGAATACTATCTCTGTCGTATACAACCTCTGTCGTATACCCCTCTGCTAAACGGTCTCCAGGCTAGATGATCTGGACAGGCAGGAAGCGGCAAACTTCTGTTAAACGATCAACGATCACCTTTCAAGAAAGTATATCCCGATTGGGTCCTGGGAGATCCCATATCTGAGTTCTCAGGGATAGAATTACTTTTACTAGCCTCTGACATTTTGGTTAACTTTCTGACATACCAAACACATGGTAACCCATTCTGCGATATTTCACTTTATTTTGGATCATCACAATTCATCTTTGAGATCTTTGTACGCCTTGGTACTTTCAAAGAAAATAGAATGCTTATACTCAAATGTTGGTGTGAGCATCAACTACTGGAGTTCCTTCTCATTAGATATGCAAATATACTCATTGATCCATGGATCATTCATTCGCTTATCCTTGGTTCTCACGCTTTCCTTTGCTTCACATGAGGACTGGTCTCTTAACGTTACTGTCACCTCACTGATTTCTAGCATCGGTCTGAACTCTGGGGTTCAACAGATATCCTTGCAACTTACTCAAGATTCAACTTCTGAATTTCATAGGTACTTACGCGGACTAATCAACAGATTCTTACAGTAGCTCTTCTGTTTCAAAGTATCAGCCGCTGTACTGGTCTGGCCTGAGGGAACGGATTCCAACCTCATGGTTCTCAATCCAATAACCATTTTTGTTGCTCCACGGTAGCAACTTTAAATTACGACTAGGATAATTTATTGCTTGAAACTTTAGTTGTCAGGAAGTGCACGTGAAACTTCTTAACACACTGATTCTTGGATGTTCTGTGATAAAAGCTATCAAGATTCCTTCTGGTATCTGGCAATCCAAACACTGGAGTTGTGATTAATCTCCTCTGAAATTTTTACCAACTCAGTTCACTTCTAGCGGTCTGGGTGAACTTCTCTTCTTACAACCGGTGAGGGGTCTTGGCTGACTTGAAACGACCGTCTCACTGATCTTTAACTGACACTGTCTCAAAACGACTATTTCACTGGTATTCAACTGACACTGTCTTAAAACGACTATTTCACTGGTATTCAACTGACACTGCCAAGCTGATGGGATTGATTTGACACTACCTTTATCTGATAAAGTCATCTGATCTACTCTATCATCTCTGCAAACTCGTTGGCAACTTTTGTCATAATTCATCTGTGACGTAATTCCTTCTGGAATTGACTGGTCCTAGGTACCAAGTCAGAGACGAACTTGACTTTGAATATGGTTGCATGCTGCATAGACCACTTGCAATGAAGACTGCATATTCTCTTGTGGATACAGACATTATCTATTGATTAGATTCTTCAATCATTTACTATTGTCTCACTGCTATGCAAAATGATGAGTTGGAATTCAACATCACATTCCATAGTTACGGCTCTACAACCTTCAATCATCATGACTTAACGCTTGATTACTCAACTTGCAAAGGCAGACTCTTGGAAAGGTATCCAATGATTTAATATCCAATAATTTCTTTTTCTCCGTAACTTGCATGCAAAGATGTCCACATTTTTTTTGCTTTCTAACAAAGGAAAGGTTACAATGATTCCCTGATTTTACTGCTACTAACAGAGGCATGACACTACATAATCTGGTATCATCAATCTAGACTTTCTTGGTAACATCATCATTCAAACGTCTCTTCTTTGACTACTTCATTGGGCAAACGGATCCTGGTGCGTTACCAACTGCTCTAGGAGTTAAAATCTTAACCGGTGACTTCGGTATTCTTGCATCCGAGTGAGTGGTGGTTCCCGAGAACACTAGCTGATGTAGTGACCTTTTCCATGATTGTTGTAGCATAGACATGTCGAACCTTGTGACTTTTTCTGAAGAGGTCAAGGCAGAACGATTATTTTGGTGTTCTTCAACCTTCAAGAAGGATAGTCGCTTTGTAGGACATCTCTTGGCATAGTGGCCTTGCTTACCACACTTGAAACACACTAGTGACGAGACTGGCTTATTTCTCTTTTGAGGTGGGCTACTGAGGTCAATATTCTGCTTTTGTAATTCTTCAGCTGACATATCTTGTACTGACAATGGTTTGCCTTCTCTTGCTAATGTTCTGACAGTAGCTCGAAAGTTTTCTCGCTGACGTTGCATTGCAAAAGTCAACACGGAATACATAGGGCACTGGCTCGGACAATGATCATCGCTTTCACACAAGAAACATGTGATCTTACTCATAGGACATTTTCCAACGGAATAGTTTCCTTCGCAACTAGAACAATTGATATTGTGCTCATCAGCACTATGGCCTATTTCTCCACAGTGGGTACATGCACAATCTTCTGACTTATCTGGTTAGCAGCACTTCAAATGACAACGGCTAGATTTGATGTAGGATATCGAAATAGCAGGTTTCTCTTGATCACTTATGCTTGATATTGCATATTGTTGACAAAAAGCAGCAGGGAACTCTGACCAAGTGATGGTCTTCTTGTCCTGATGGGCGGCATGAAAGTTTTCCCACCAATCTAATGCAACTCCTTCTAAATGATGAGTAGCATAGAAAACTTTTTCATTATCATTGCATTGCACAACAGTTAGCTTTTCTTCTATTGTGCGAATCCAAGATTCTGCATCCTTGAGTACGGTTGATCCTTCAAAGACGGGCGTCTTGGTCCTTAAGAACTTTGCAAACTTGAACTGAAGGCGCGTCGTTGGGATGGCAACGAGTTGTGCACCATTGCAAACATTACTAATGTCCGACGATCGCATTGTTGCTGGCATTAGTTGATTAGGTGGCGTGAAATCGCTCGGTCCCGATGTGTCACTCCGCACCGAGATTGTTGTTGGTCATCGTCGCTGCGTAATCGACATCGCGACGGTACGATGACTTGCTTGATTATTCTGATTCATCAAATTGACTAAGGTAGCGGTGGTCTGATCCTACCAGGTCACCATGTTGTTCATGTTTTGCATCATCGCATTCATGGATTGAGTCTGAGCTACCAAGAATTATTCCATGACTGGATCTGCTACTCGCATCGACAATCGCCCTTTGGGATTGACAGGTGAGCAGCATGCATCGTCTCAAGATTACCGACAAGGTGGCTTCACCGAGGTTCTCCATCCGTTGGTGACGGGGCTAATAGATGCGAGGAAAAGCACAAGGTAAGGGAAGAGAATCTACTAAGGGAGCGGTTTAACCCAAAGAACACCAAGGAACACACAAATAGCCGAAAAGCTATTAAGAAGCATAAAACTCACAGCCAAACTACACTGAAGAAGGGAAACGAAGATCTAATCGTCTAGTCGATTAAACTCTAACTTAACAGGGCGACTTGGTTCAACACACGGGAGGAACCTACACTGATTTATCCTATATGGTTGGTCCAAGAAAACTCGAGGCGGTCACGGTCTTCATCAAACGTTGACTGCTTGCGATCCTTGGAGGCGAAGCTTGAAGAAAGATGGAGGCGACATACAACATCTTCTTAGTCTTGAATTCTTGCGACGAGCTTGTCTTGAACACTTGGGAAGATGTCGACACGTTGTTGTTGGTTGCGTGGTCTTCAAACAGTTGCTCAAAACAGCTCTTGGGCATCCACCAAGACATTTGACATGGATAACGATGACTATAGAAGTTATGAGAGGAGAGAGTCCAATTTAGTACTCAAAATGGTGAGGACGAATATAGATGAGAAAGGAATAGAATGGAAGAGTATAGAAGCTAGACAAGATGAGAATAGCACATCATTAAGATTTTCCATTTGTAAAATAAGTTTTGAAGTTTTTCTTACAAACGGCCATTCTAACTAAGGTCACGACCTACAGTCGATATGGCTCTGATACCACCTCTGTCGGGACCCAAAATTACAATTCTGGACCCTCTGTGTATACTGCACTAGTCCAGGATCACGCTAGTGCACACAGTGGCAACATCGATGAAATATCATTTCTATATGCAAAGATGACTAATAAATAGGCAAATAACAATAAATATCAGAGTAAAGACCTTAAGGTCAAAGCTTACAATTAATGCCTCAGAAGGCGAATAGCTCAATGAAGGCGCAATGAACGAAACGGAATAACCGGTGAAGCCCATCCATATGCCCACAGCAATCGGTCAAAAGCGCGCCTAGTTCTTCTCGATCCTTGAAGTAGACCTTGTTGACCGACGATTCCTCCATTTCTGTAGGTTTGGGCGCAAGTTTTACAACAAGCGTGAGTACACAACCGTACTCGCAAGTCATACCACAGAATGCAATGTATAGATGCAGGCTTATTCAAAAGGAAATGACTTCTGTGGTTATTTTGCAGAAATGCAACATTTGCAATTGAATATGAATAATAGATTGAAAGCATAATTCAAAACAAATAGACAATATTAATTTAACAGTTGTTTTCACAAAGACACATAGCCTAATCAAATTCTTTCACATGCCATATGACTTAAATCACACAGCTGTCCCTTCCCAATAGTTTTATGAAAACTACCCCTCGTGTGAAATCACCGAGCATGTCCATGACCGCGGACACGGCTATTCGAATAGATTGTTTAACACTCTGCAGAGGTTGTACACTTTACCCACACGATATAACCAGTGTGGCCGCACTGATCATAACAAAACAGTTCGGCAACTTCGTCTCAACATTGACGTTCTTATTCACACAGTCCCATATCACAAAGCTTAATCTATCCACCTGAACCCCAATGTTGAAACTCCGTAACCTGCTAAGTTAGGCCTGTCACCGGACATGTGGTCGTCAAAGATAGTTCAGTTCAATGGCGCACAAAGTTAAGTCCTTAATTGACCAAGGCAAGACTTCCAGCTTTTCTAACTAAACCACAGATAAATCCCAATCACAAAGCCACCAGTTCACACAGTATCCACCACTTGTCTCAGTCCAAATCCTTTACCACCCAGTTGGTTTTAGTGCAACACATGCCATCACGAAGTAATAACACATAGCACACAGTTTTACACAAAGTTCCATAATCACATAGTCAAATTTATAATTTCAACTCAGGTTATGATGATGACTCGTTGCATGGCTAAGCAATCTACTCGTACTAACCAACCCACGTTGGTAATACCATAGCACCAACTAAATATGAACCAATCTAGGGTGACAAAAGATTATGACATACAATAGACAAAGTGGATATAACAAATTGGATTAATAGCTAAACCCAAAAGCATTTAAATAATTACTTAAAGTAAATGCAATAATTTAAATCAAAGTAATTTTAAAACTGGATTCAATATGATCAAAGGTATAACTTGCCTTCCTATAGCAATGATGATCTTAATTTATCTTCAATCTTCTACTTGCTTGATCTTGACTCCTTGGACGATTAGGGACTTGGTGTCTAACGAGAAAGAAAGCATAAAACAAACTAAATTCAAAAGACAAATCAAATAAACTCCAAATTGAAATTGAATGGTACTGGAAGGTAGATATTGAATTTAGATGAATTTAGAAACTTGAATGAGTTCATGAATTCGGATGAAGAAGATATGGCTCTCGGAAGATTGGAATTCACATGAAATGATAAAAAGCTCTACGGAATATTCTCGAATATTCTATTCCGAAAATATTAGAAAAAGAATAAGTGTATGATAGGTGGGACCGATGGTATTTATGAATTTCTAGAATTAAAATAATTCCGAAATAAGGTAGAGAGAGTGACAAGTAGGACCAATAAGATAAAAGGATTTTCAAGAATTAAATTAATTCCCGAAAATAGGATTAGGGGTTGACATGTGGGCCACTGGTCTATGGACCAGGTCCACGGAGATATGCTAGTCCACGGTGGACCAAGCTCATGAACAAGGTTTGACCAAGGTTGACTGACATACGGGACCCGCATGTAAGTGAGATAAATAATTATGGTGTTTATTTGGGTGGATGACAAGTGGGGTCTACATGTAAGAGAGAGATAGAATGACTTAATTTAGTTGGATGACAAATGGGGTCCATTCATCATAGATAC
The DNA here is from genome assembly GCA_036346255.1 of Ampelocalamus luodianensis. Classification (NCBI taxonomy): domain Eukaryota; kingdom Viridiplantae; phylum Streptophyta; class Magnoliopsida; order Poales; family Poaceae; genus Ampelocalamus; species Ampelocalamus luodianensis. Next base: position 48,049,428 of record CM070637.1, read on the forward strand.
AGAGAGAAACTAGTAGTAACAGAGCAACAGAGAAACGAAGCTACAGGAACAAGTAAAACAACAGAACAGAGCTGATTTTGATGCAAGGTTGTAGGAGGTTTGGTAATGCAAGGATTAGAGAATAGATTAACAGAGAGATGCACACTTGAATTGTTGGCTTGATTGGATGACAAAAGAACCAAACAACAGAGAAACTAAAGGAACAATAGAGTACAAAGATGAACGTACGTACTGAACACATATATGCATGAACAGTACACATGCATGAATAGTGCGCGCGGAGTGGCCGATGACCGGAGGCAACGTAGCAGCGGCGAAGGGGCAAAACGGAAAGGAAACGACGAGCCGGACGCGATGGCGCGGTCGGATTTTGGAAAAACTCACCGAGGAAGCGACGAACGCGAAGAACACGGTTGGACTCTAATGGCCGACGGTGCTCGGCGATCTTGGCGAAGTGGATGGAACCATGACGTAGAGGCGACGACGAAGCCAACGCCGCGACGGTTCGCCAACGGACGTCGGACGAAGGCGCAGTTCGCCGGAGAAGACTTTTGGTTGGAGCTCGGTTTTCTGGAGATTGCGACGAAAATAGATCGGTTTGGGGGAAACCAATTCAGGGGATTGGAAGAGGGGATCAACACGGACGCGTGAGCGCAAACGGTTCGCTTTTATATGCACTTTAGAGGAAGATATGGAAGTTTGAATATTTCAGCCCAAGACGTGCACGTACTGGACTCTTCTCTGTTGCGATCGGGAGGAACATGATGAACAGTAAATCGCGACACGCGGGCAGGAGAGAGAAAAACTGATTTTCGGAATTAAAAGAAATCCCGAAAATCAAGGAGATCAAACAAAATAGCAAACAAATCCGGAAAAATCTCAGAAAATACCCAAAAATTCCTTGAAGGACAAGGAAGCCAAATAACATAAATTTTTATTTAATTAATGTTTATATTAGTCAAATTAAATATTTTTAATTTAGAAAAATTCCAGATTAAGCTTTATTAATTCAAATAAAATTGGTAAAATTTTCCAGGGACCTAAACTACTCAAAAGATTTTTGAAAATTCAAATTTTGGGACGTTACAATAGGTGACATAGAGGAGTACTATAGACAATTGCTATATGCACCATTGTACATGCCCTGAGTGTCACTTTTACTTTTGTTTTTTTTATGGTAAAGTGCCACTTTCACCACAAGTTTAGGAATCTGTGGTGTAATTTTCTCTAGGCAAGCGATATAAATAGAGAAAGATTGCATGAACATGTTTAAGCTATCATTGAACATTTCAAGGAACTTACACTAGTAGCACAGCTCTAGAATTCATAAATCATTAACAACTGATGCAACGATGGTTTTTTTTGCCTTCTGTTTTCTTTTTTGAGAGGGCATGCAACGCTGATTGGATAAGCATGCATCTACATGTAGCACTAGTACAATACATAGTTGCATGAATTTTACCTACATTCAAAATGATAGTGCACTATCAATAAAACCAAGGGCGCAAACTAAATATATACAAATGTGTGCCTGGGGATGAAGACATGGTCACCTTTGCCTTGAGGAGGTCCTTGTTAAGGACGTCCTTGAGAGACCAAGAGAAGATTCCGCTCTCCAGATAGTTAAGAGCCCAACTGCTGAGTGTATGATCATCTTTCTTCACCTTAGCACAATAATAATCCACCACAGCCTGAATGTTTTTCAACTTCCTTCGCCAATTTCCGGTGTGAACTCCCTAGAAGAAACAATATATGCTTATGTTATGTTAACAATGCTGCCTGCGTTATGTTGCAATTAATATATACATGTGTGTGTGCACTGTGCGATAAGGCAGATATGAATAGTATTTTCCGTATTTACAAAAAAAATATAATAATTAAACTATCAATTCATCAAGAGACAAAAACTATGAGATGACAACATCTAATAAACTAGACATATATTATGAAACGTAGGGAGTAATATGAAGATATGCTACAATTATTTTTTATAAGGTGGAGTTTCAAAAAAAATGTAAAACAGTATGAAAAAGTTAAGTCATGTTTATAGAAAAAGTTTTATATTTTTAACTAAAACGTGCTGCACTGACCGTTTCGTATTCACACGGTAACACATAAAGGGTACCTTATTCCCATAGTGAAGAATCTCGTAAGCAGATAACAATCTACACAATTAGTCATAAGATGACCAATAGACCATACATTCCACTTGTAATACGTACGAATTTGACTATTGACTTTGCGAAGATAAACTTAAAATATAATTGTGAAAGTCTATATATGTAGTTAAAGATTTACTAAATTATACAATGGCATTTGAATTGAAAACCTTATATAGTGAGAATACTGCAGCAATTACCAACTGATGGCTAATGGACTACCTATTACGTGGGTTTATGGTGGATTTTCCAGGATCTAAACCCGTGACCACTCAATTGCTGAGTCACAAGGATGATTGCGATTAGGGGCGGAGCTAGGAATTAGGCATTGGGGGGCCATAAACCAAGTAGACAACAATCGAAGAAGAAAAATATGCTATAACAATCTCTCTCGTCTACGTCATAGCATGGAAAACAAAACAAAGGAACATATGCTTGGCCACTTGTAACGTCCCCAAATCCTTACTTTGGATTAGTAGAGCATCTCATGTGTATGTGTGTTATTTTTGGATCAGTTTTACATTTTGTTGTGTGTATTGAAGTTCAATCGGTTTTTGAAACTTTATGTTGAAATCAAGCTTCCCTTGGAATCAAGAAGTTTATGTGCATGAAAGTTTCTCAAAATAATTAATTCAAATACTATATTGTGTATCTTGAATTTTTATATTTTTCCCAAATTTTCAGAAGTCAAATTAACCTCACAAAAATTTAAACCAACTCACAAATGCAGATCTTAAAATGAATTAATTCTACCAACTAAAGAATGAACAGTACCTGAAACAAATTTTCCTAGGTTCTAATTGAAACTGAGAGCACTCACAAATTTTTTTAGAATTTTTAGAATTTATTTACTATTTTAAAATGCTCGGAGAAACCTGTTGCTTCTCGATCAAATTGAATTTAAAACCCTAACACTGTTCCGACTCAGGTCCGACCTGGACCACGCGGTCCAACCAAACCGCCTAAACGCACCCAACCCAAGCCACACCCTACCTGTGCCTCTGCCACCCTGGCCCCACCTGTCGGGTTCTTCTCCCTCTCGCTAGCACGCTCAGCCACTGTGCGCCACGCGCCGCCGAGCCCTGCGCCGCTCTGTCGACGCCGCCAATCCGCTGCACCGATCCACCACTCCTGTGCATCAAAGTCTAATGTCGTTGCTACCTCTGTTACTGCCTGAGCTTAATACCCCTCCTTCGCCTCCATTTCTCCTCATCCTTCCTCTCGGGGCTGAGGAAGGAGGAGCTCGCATTTGCTCGGTTCTTCGGTAAAGTCCTCACCACCACACTCTTTGCCCCTCTCCTTGCTTGCCATTTTCATTCCAGCTAATTTGAGCCACTGTGTTTGCTTGTAGTCCCCAGTCCAAACCCGATGCTCTTGGTGCTCAAGAGCTCACACCGAGCAGCACCTCTTAGTCGTTTTCGCCTTTGGTGAGCCCCCTCCTCTATCTTGTGCATCATCTTGGGCCATGGGGTATAAGCCTCATTTCCCCCCATCTAATTTTGACAATGCATTTGCAGGAGCTTGCGAATTTGGTTTTTGCCCAAGTGTTGGCCGAAAGCATTGTTCATCATCTTTTGTCGACCTTGGTATGTCTTTCCCCAATTCCTTCTCGTGTAACAATCTACTGGTAGCACTCAAGCTCATCCTACCTCCATTTTTCAGTCTTCTTGCCCAGGGAGCTCTCTCCGCGTGAAGCCCTGGCGCCGCCATCACCATTGTTGTGGACATCTCACCTTCGAGCTCCTCTGGCCACTCCTTCCCTGGGTTAAGCCTTTGTGACCCCCCCTTGGAGCTTAAGCATGCTTTGGTTAGCTCGAAGTTGCACCGTGCCATAGCTTGCACCGTAGCAGTAGGGTAGCAACCGCTTGCCGCCGGCTTGCCACCATTCTAGGTCGGCTTGCCACCATTCTAAGTTTTCCATTCATGCCCTTGGCCGGCTTCGCAGTGGTTTTAATTGCCGGTGAGAAATCGGGCAAAAACGAGCTCTCGGAGCTCTGTTTGTCGGAACGTCTGACATCACTGTAGCTCGGGATTAAAACTGAATCTCAGTTTAATTAGTGCTATTGACTGCTTAGGATATTAATGGCTGTCTTAAGTGCACGATTGTTCCAATGACGTGTAGACCCTGTGAATAGAAAACTAGGATTTTAATACCGGTTTACGTATATTATGACATGTGGGCCCCGCCCTTAAGTGCCCAGTGCACTGTGCTTTTCGTCGTGTGAACTAGGTTCATAGACCGTCTCTATGACGCGGGGCCCCACATGTCAGTTCGGTTAGAATTCGGGAGCTTAAATGAAAAAAAGCATTGTGCAGTGGACCCTGCTTGTAAACGGTAGGGGCTAGGTAGGCTTCGGTACAAAAAGTATAAAATGCTTAAGAAAATCCAGAAATCATTTATTTGTAGACTGAAAATTCCTTTAACTTCAAAATTGCATAACTATTACATTTTAACTCCAAAATGAGTAAAACCAATTTTGTTAATTTGGACTGCCCATGCACCTCTTAAATGCAAAATCTTCATTTGGTTAGCTATTCGCCGACGTTGTTGGACGGCTGACCGTCTACAACGTCGAGGGTTGCCGAATCAAGGCATTTGTGTTTTTTGTGGCCACCAGCTGGAGACAATTGATCATCTTCTTGTTGGATGTGCGGTGACGGCTCATGTTTGGGCGAGGTTTCTAGTTCAGGTCGGCTTGCCTTGCGCTATTCCGGTTGGCCAACCAACATTGCAAGACCACTGGATAGGCGCTTGGAATTCGGTCACAAAGGTCCGTAGAAAGGACATTGATGTGTGTGTCATCCTCATCTCCTGGGCGATCTGGAAGGAGCGCAATCAAAGGATCTTCAATAAGGTGGTGGCAACTTGTGATCAGCTTCTCCAATTGATGTTCGATGAACATTGTCAATGGCGACTGGCGGCCGTCGCTAGTCTCGAGTCGCGTAACCGGCAGGAGTAGTCTCTGTGTCAGGTCGGTCATCAACTTTTGCGGTGATTGGCCAAGCTCTTCTTTTTGTTTGTTATCCCTATCTCTATCTCCCCCCCCCCTCTCCCTCTCCCTGTAATGGAAACTGGTTTGTTTTTCCCTTTCTTTTTAATAGAATGATGTGCAAAGCTTTTGCACTTCCTAGAGATTTTTTTTGTTAATTTTAATTTTAAATGAAATTTATTTTAAAATAGGTTTCAAACTTGTATCTAACCTAGAAAATATAGTTTTTATAAATTGATCCAAAATTGAATTATTTTTACACTATAAAATGTTATTAACTTTGAAAATTCATAACTAATTCATATGAATTCCAAATGAGATGAACCAAATTATTTTGGTCTTATAATTTTATTCTCTATTTATATTTGTAATCCTTTTCTCTCTCACTACTCTACAAAGTTTCATCAAAGAATTAAATTCGAATGAACAGTAATAGAAGTGGTTTTTCAGCTTTTTCTAAAAATATGATTTTCAAACTGCTGTAACTCTCGCATGCTAAATCCAAATGGAATGAATTTTTCACCTAAATTCATCTAAAATCTTAATATAATTACTGTATTAATTTCATGCAATTAGGAAGATATTGAATTTTTGGATGTTTTCGGTGTTATTGTTCTTATATGATGTTTTTTGTGCGTTCGTTAGTTTACGAAGACTCAAGTGTGATCGAGAGTGGTATTTAGCAGTACCTGTACCATCCCTAATAAAGGCAAGCAAAGCAATCCCCTCCTTTGATGCATGTTGCTCTTATTAATTTTGAAAAGTATCTATGTTGATTTTCAAGTAGTCTATGCATTGCTTAATTTCAAATACTTGTATGTCAAATGGGTAGTTTAGTTATATCCTCTTACCGCATTTACCCTCCTTGAATGTTGATATCCTTTTGTCGAATATATATATGTATGTATGTATAGAAATTTTCTGTTATAGGATAGATCGAGGCTTAGCCATGCCAGTAGTTGTCGCCGAAAGCGGTTGATGGAGCTAGTCCATCGGCCGGTGGATTGAATTGAATCTTGATGAATTTTGATGGAAATTGAGGATTGTGTCTAGATCTTCTAATCTAGTTTTGTGGTCTTGTTGGGTAGTGTTGTTGCGTGTTGGACTTGGATGGGTGATAGGGTGATGAAGGGAGGTTGTTCTGGATTCGTGTAACCCCGTCTGAGTAATTGAGGATCGGTCCGTGATGTGATGAACCAAGTTTTATGTGCAACCACACGCCGGGACAATGGCAAAGGCTTGGCTAAATAATTTGTTTTGTGTTAGCCATCAAAACACAATTAGATTGACAATTGTTATTGTTACTGATTAATTGTTGTGTTGTCAATCTAGTGGGGGTATGTTAAGTGTTATTGCTCTTAAGGGTCTCTTGTGCGTAAGGGACTTACTTACACAACGGGATGTACCGTGGTTCAGCGCGGACGATAGCCTGCCATGGTTTGGATCCTCAGGTGGTTTGATAGTTAGCGCATGATATTGTAACGGCCTCGTTATGATATCTCAGTCACATTCCTACGGAAGAGTGCATGTCGACAGTATGCGGTATTCATATTGTGTGGGGAAAGCTGTACACCTCTACAGAGAACTAAATCTATTTGAATAGCCGCGTCTCTAGTCATAGACATCGCTTATGGGAAAGCATGCATAGTTAGTTTATGGGTTTGCGTTGGGTTATGTTGATATGTCATGTGTTGAATAGTTCAAATCTTGTATGTTGTCACAAACGGGAAGTTCGCGTGTTGATTTGTTAAGGAATGAATTGTGTTACGGACGGGAAGTTCGTGTGTTGATTATATTTGGAGTATCTATTGTTGTTGATCATGAATTTGGGATTACCTACTGTTATATAGTGTTTTTAAAATGTTTTACAAATGACAATTTGAATCTATATCGGTTGTCTCAATGAAAAACTTGCTTTATGTTGAAAATTGCCTAGTGTAGTAACCTTTCTTCGACAATTCAATGCATTTATTATATGTTGCTATTTGTAAGTCTTGTGAGTACGTTTTTGTACTCAGTTGGATTATCCATGTTGCAAGTGAGAAGTCATTCGAATTGGGTTTAAGTACTACAGATGCTCCTGCTTTAACTCCAGTTGGTTGTTTGTGGGTTTGGGCATGCCAACTCGGTTTCTATTTTTATTTCTTTATTTACTTCTGCTGCGATTTATTCTCTTATGTTTAAATTTAGCCGGTCGGCCCTCTTATGCAAAATTGTACCATAAGATTTTATTTGTTGAAGTTGTAATAATGATTCTATTATTCTTGTATGATGGTGTATGGATGTGATTGCAATGTTGTGTTTGGATATATGCATGTTAGACACTAATCCTTCGGAGCTAACGTGAGACACAAATCCGGGCACTCGGAATCGTTCTCGTTGCAAGTTAAGTGTTGTGCTTCCGGTGCAATCACTTAGCTTGAAACGGATTCGATTTCGGGGGCTCACAGCGTTGGTATCAGAGCCATACTGACTGTAGGTTAAAGCCATAAAAATGGACGTTGTTAGGATTTTATTTTGCACAGAGTATTTCCAAACTAGCGAAAATTTGGCAAAAATGCAAGTAGTATAATTCCTTTCTTTCTTACCCATCCTAGCATCTATTTCTTACCTCACTATTCATTTGCTTTGAGCAGAAAACACTAGAAACGTTAAATAGTCACCGGTGAAATCGAAAGGATGAGAAGACGACGCCATACTGCAATTTTAGGATTGAATTAGAGTTTATTCCTAGAATACATATACACCCTAATGATATTACTTAGCTAGTAGACGTTGGATTTTGTGGAGATCATTTGCTCTAACTATGTCAAAAAACTAACTGTGTTTTTGTTTGTATCTTGTGCTGTCCACCTAGGCCTCCAGCACCCCATTTCATGATGCATACTTGTGTTTTTGTTGTGCGTTCATGCTAGGTTAAATTACCCCTATAGTCTTTTACTTACCTTATGCTTTTCCCTCGTTCCTTTTTGTCAGTGGCTAACGTTTTGTGTGGCAACAGGATGTCGGGTCAAAAAACTCATTTAACGTCGGAGGTAATGGAGGACTCACGGCCTGTGGGTTCCCAACTCGCCGATGATCAGCCCCCAAATCCTCAACAGCGCAACCCGGAGCACCACAACCCGCAATTTCAGCATGTGGGTCGGCAAGAAGAAGTGACTCCACCTCAGCCATCCATGGCCGAAGTGCTGGCCCAGATGAAATGGAGTCGGCAAGACCAGACTCTCATCTTGCAGCAAATTGCTTAGAACACCGCCAATGTCCAAGGTGCTCAAATGGCAACGGGAGGAGTTGGTCTTTATGGCTCCCGGTTTGCTGATTTTCTGAGCACGAAACCTCCCGTGTTCTCTCGTTCGGAGGATCTTCTCGAGGCCGATGATTGGCTTTGGATCATCAAACGGAAATTGATCATCATTCAGTGTGCCAACAATGAGAAGGTCTTCTACGCCTCCAACCAACTCGAAGGGGCAGCTTGTGCATGGTGGAATAATTTTTGGACCATGCAGCCCGCCAGTCACGTTCCATCATGGGACGAGTTCCAGACCGCTTTCTGAGCGGCACATGTTCCTTCAAGCATCATGAGTATCAAGAGGCATGAATTCCTTGCACTGAAGCAAGACAACAAATCCATAATGGAGTATCTCTACAAGTTCAATCATTTAGCTCGTTACGCTCCGAACGATGTCTCCGCCGATGCAAGAAAGCAAGACCAGTTCATGAACGGGCTAATAGAAGTGATGCAGCTGAAGCTCGCTGTACATGACTTGCGTGATTTCCAATACTTAGTGGAGAATAAGATGCAAGCGGTTGTGGAATTGCAAAAACGCAAGAGGACTGCACAAATTTCAGCAAACCACAGTTTTCAAGAACCGTGTGCTTGCAGATGATATTGTATTCCTTTTTTCATGAAATTGTTTCTGTGGAAAGGAATCAATGAAAGTTATGTTTCGTCCGCCCTTGTGTTTTATTTGTAATGTCTTTCATAACTTAAAATGGCACAAACACATTGCTTAATGTTTGCCTCCATTTAGAAGTCATATTTCTTGTTAAGAGCTTTCCAGCAAAACTGATGTCGTGTACTACATTTGCCACACCTTCAAGAGCTACTACATTTGCCACACCTTCAAGAGTGGACAATTTGCCACATCTTTCTTTAATTTCGTTTATACTGACTGTTGGGAAACATTGTACATAGGTAATTCATTATACTAGCCGGAGGCACGAACAATTACAAAAAAAAAATCATAGTGATATGCATTTAAAATGATTTATTTCTTTCAGTAGTTCATCAGTGCACGATATTATTATGCAACAATACACCGGGCATGTTTTTTAATTTATATTCAATAGATGGTTTATTTGGGATAACCAATTAAAGCTAAGGACTGATGAAGGATTTACTGCATCTAGATAGCATGATATACTTTTTTTATGGGTGGCATGATCAAGGATTTAAAAACCAGTTACCGAGAAAATACCGGACCCTGACCGGTACCTTTACCGTGGTAGCCGGACGGTTTCAATTATCCAATTTAGATTCAAAATTTTAATTTGGCCAGTTTTCGGCCGGTTACCACTTGTTTGAACAGCTACTGCCCGGAATTATCAATTTGAAATCAAAATTCAAATTTTAAATTTAGGACTTTTTCAGATAGATATTTTTTTACCTGTCCGGCCCGCCCACCGGTTATTACCGATATTTCAACCTTGAGGAGGTCGTGTTGCAGGGCGGCGACGCCATGGAGACTCGGAGGAGGCTGCTGCTGGTGGGGCCGGGAGGCTGCAGGCTGGCAGTGGGGCCTGGAGGTCCATGTACCAATTATTAGAAAAACCTTAATTCCATTGAAAACTCTTCAGGGATATGTTTTTTGGACATGCATGATCCTTACAATTTAACCTGTGCCTTCATGGATGATGTGACGTGCAGTCCAAGCCCGTCAGGGACCTAAAAATATGACAAACGACATTTCCTTTATATATGTCGCGTCATAGGAAAAGAAAGAGGCAAATACTGGGGCAAACGTGATTATGCAAATTAGACGTGAAAATGGATCGAATATGGATGGATATTGGTCTTCCTATATCCAATACCACATTTTCGGAAGGTTGCTCCTCCATTCTGGGGTCTTGCGAATGATGAATTGCAAGGTCTAGTTCCTTCGTGTTGCCACTCGCCACATCCAAATTGTCTGGCAAATCCTCAACAACGATTGTCCTCTCCACCGCCACCTCCAACAATCGGACCTGAGATGTAAGCACAATTTCATTGTACATGTCCCAATTATCGGCGGACAGGATTGGCACCAACAAGGCGTGCACCTTAGAACCCAACCCTACGTCATATCGCCCTTGCATTCTGACAATAACCCCGGGCTCATCCCATCCAAAGGTCGACTTAATCCTAGTCACAAGAGTTTGAAAGTCCGGTGATTCGCGAAACAAAAGAACGGTCGCTTCCATGCCGCTGAAGTCGACAGAACTATCCGTTTGGCTAATCGCCCCACCAGTAAATACACGTACAACTTTGTCCATCTACATCCAACAAAATATTACAAAGTTAGTACTGCATACCATATGAACGAAATACCGCAAGTATGAAATATCACAATCAACATTGGACATAACAACATTGGACACTGAAAATTATAGTCTGATATATATTGCGATTGTTGTGTAAATATTGTATAAAGGGACTATTTGTTTTACCTAAAACCAAAATAGTAGAGGACATATAAAAAAAAAAGGAAAAACATTACAGAAGGCGAAGAATTTTTTGAAAAAGGAGAAACTTTACCAGTGGTGAATTAACCTCTATGATTTCGTATATTCTCAACCCAAATTAGTGTATTCACACGGTAACATATAAAGGGGACCTTATTCCCATAGTGAAAAAAATCTCGTAAGCAGATAATAATCTACACAATTAGTCATAAGATGATCAATAGACCACGCATGCTGATAGACATTCCACGAATTTGACTATCGACTTTGTGAAGATAAAACTTGGACCAATAGACCATGCATGCTCATAGACCTATGATAGTGTGTGTATATATGAGATAGATATATTTGAGTTGATGATCCTATTATTGTTTGTAGTTCCAAATATATCTAGTATATATGCTGCTGTTGATTCAATTATTGTTTTAGGGATTATAATAATCACAAAAGCGTGCATGCATACAGCACCGCAGTCTACACGCATAAGAAGGAATATGTATTGGTGAGTCGCAGCTATGTTACCATGGATTGAGCTTCGGTTTCAAAGTTGAGGCCGTGCGCCATGGGGGCGGGGGGGTGACGCCATGGGGGCGGTGCCGCGAGCTGATCACAGTAGCGAGGCTGGTAGTGGGGCCTGGAGGTCAGACGGTAGTGATCACCACCACCATCGTCTTCTCCCTGGAAGCACTTGATTTCCCGACGACGGTTGTGCTCCTAGCCTTGTGGTACTACACCTACACCCGAGTGAGGGAAAGCTAAGCTAAGCTAAGCTTGCTTGGGAGCCAAAAGGAAAAGGAAGCTACATATTATGCTGAATGCTGAATCCCACGCCCGAAGAGCCGAATCGTTGTAGCAGAAATAGACGTAAACATAGCTTTTGAAGAAAGCCGAATTGGATCGCACACGGTTGTTGGTTGGGTGCGTTGGATTTGGGTCACCAAGAACCTCACTCAGAGTTTGCGGTGACCGACTGCCACACTGCTATTAAACTCATTTCGAGGATAACTCGTCGGGAGAATATATACTGTTCGAGATTACAACCGGTGGTTTCATTAGCCTAACTCAGTTGGTGGGAAGGTGTGGATGTACACCCCCACCACTCAGGTTCAAGTTCTCTTCGAGACTATTATGGCTGTGTGCATCCTTAGTTAGTTGGTACAGAGGCCGGGAGTTGTATTTTCATTTCTTAAAAAAAAAAAAAAACTGTTTTAGAGATGGATGGTGCTCCTGCAATGGTAGAATTAGAAACGATTCCTTGTTGCAATTTTGAGCAGCATGGATGTTAGCTATAGTCTTGTATTAGTTTCTAAGTTTAGTTTTTGCGTCCTTATCCAAGTCTACCGCCCGTATCCGAGTAGTAAAAGCAATAGAATCCGAGTGGGAAGTTGAATCCGAGTGGCAATATAAGGCACAGTTGTGTGAGCCTTGTAAGAGAATGTGGGCAAGCAATGTAAGAACCAGAGATAGAAGCAACAGAGGAAGAAGAAAGATAAGGCTACGGTGCAGAACCAAATCGTTTCCCTGTTTTTTGATTACGAGATTTCCAGAGCATGCGTGTGCTTTTCCGTCCGTGACTTGCAGAGAGCCATCGCGTACGTGCGTGTGCTTCACCTTGGATCAGCCTCCCAACCGCTGCAGCCCCCTGTGTGTAAACCCCGTTCTTCTTCCCCTGCCGGACCCCCCCCCCTTCCTAGCGTACGTGCGCTGCCCGCCGCCCGTGCCCGCTGCTCCCATGCCTTGCCTCCCTCACGTTGTGCGCCCCGTCCCCGCCGCGCCCGGGTCCTGCCGCACGCTGAACCCCGCCGCCCGCGTCGCACGCTCGTCTTCCCCCGCCCCGTTTTCCCCACCGCCGCGCCGGTCTTGCCGCCACCCGTGCCCGCCGCCCGCCGAACCCCACCGCCCGCGCGCCGCACCGCCGCCTCCTCCTCCCGCGTGCCCGCTGCCCCCACTGAACCCCGCCGCCCGCGCCGCACGCATCCTTGCCGCGCCACTCACCCGGACCTCCCCCTCTCCCGAGCCTCCCGCGCCTATAAAGCCCTTCCCCGGCGCCCTCCTTTTCCCCTCCTCCCCATTCCTCCTTCTCTTCCCCCCCTCTTTCTGCCCCAAAGCAAAGAAACAGAGAAGGAAGGAGAGCAAGAAAGGAAGAAGAAGAGGAAGGCCGAGACTTACCTCTGGTCGCCGCCGCCACCTCGAGTCTTCCCCGTCGTCGCCGTCGTGAGCCCCGGGACCCTCCCCCACGAGTTTCGTTGCCGTCGCTCGGTGTCCTCCCCTTGCCGGCTGGTGAGCCCCGTGCGCCACCATTCCCCCCGCCGCCCGTTTCTCTCCCCCGCGTCGTCGCCTCCTTTCTTGAGGACCCGCTTTATTTGGTTTGTAATGCTTAACCAACCACCTGGTCCTAGCATCACAAATCAAATAAACTGATCCTCGAGATATGTATACTTCCCAGAAAGCAGTATACACACCCCGGTACAAAATTAGACATCAACTCCATTCAAAACATAGAGTCCAAACATTACACTACAAACGGAAGATAAACAAATAGTAAAGATATTACAGACAATGGCCGACTGGCCACAAGATACACAAATAACAACAAAAAGACAGCGGAAGCAAAAGTGCCATAAGATGGCTATAAACAAAGCCAATCGGTGTGCCTTCAACCCACAAGGCATCGGCCAGGACCGCCAAGCCTAGTCGTCACCCACGGCGACAAAGACTGACTCACGTAGTGAGGACCCCGAGGCTCACCTTCTTCCTCTGCAACAAAAACATCAAGCAAAGCACACGAGTACAAAGATTGTCTTTGTACCCGCAAGACTCGACGTGTGAACTAGCGCACTGTTAATATGCTACATGCAAAGCTTATTTGGTGGAGGTCATATGTTTCATTTGCATAAAGCCAATTTTCATTTGCAAAAGGGTATCTGATTTAAAGGCAAGTTTGCAATTCATTTTTAAGATTGAAATACAGACGGATATTAATAACAAAAGCGAAAGATAAACAACCTAGAAGTGACTATCCCAATAGTCACCCCAACAACAGCACGAATCCCGCATTCGTACCACCCATCAAGTTTTAATTTAAATGTTGTAGTCTAGTTCTTACGGGCGTATCCGAGCGTGTCCATAACCTAGACGAGGCTATTCGAATAGTTTTAACCCTGCAGGGTGTACCAATGTACCCACACTTCGCACCGCCTTTAAGCCAAAGCACACTTCGAAGGTATGCCGCACGACTAAGTCCTACGAGACTGTTTCCAATATTGTGTATCAACCCGAGCGCTCGTATGGGTAGAAACACCATACGCTTACATGGTAAAGCCGAAAAGACAACTACCCACTCAGGATAAAGCTTTTCGGACAACTACCATGCTCCCACCTCCGTCCCTCCTGCGACCTCCTGCGACTCGGAGCCAATACACGCCAAAGTACTAGGTCAAGAGAGGTCCCATATACTCTAGTGTGGTTAGCACGCAAAATGCTCGATGACGGTGGCGCCAAGTAACTCGGTCCTTAATCGACTGGGCACCTTTCCAATCACACCCAATGATCACACCGCCTTACCATTGTGCCCAAGTCTAAATCATTTTTGTTTTCATTTTTAATTTTGTAATTAAACATAGCAGAAATGCTAAAACATAAAGTTATAGTAAATTTTGTGTGATCAAGGTTACCGACTAAAGTCGATAACCGCCACCACCTACCGATAGCTAAGCATGTCTAAGCAAGTTGACCCGAATCTACTAAGTGACAAGAGATCATCCAATGATCTCTAATCACAAATAACCTAAGCTCAGTAGTAGAGATCAATATTTTGTCTACAGGATATGCAACACTGATTTAACTAGTCAATTTAACACAAATTAAGCAATGCATACATACAGCTGAAACAAAATATTAATCTTTAAAATACTGGGATTAAACATGATCAAACTGCTTGCCTGGCTGCTGTTGCTCAATATGGTGCGGAGGATCGTCCTCAGGGTTGCCGCAAATATCGAAGCCTATCGATCAAACATAACAGCAAATAAGAACGAATAACACCGACAAAACTCAAACATTCAACAACATCAAACAAGCCAAAACTCACACAGCAGCCTACATGAAATAACAGAATTTTAGAAACAGAGAACAAATCATTTTAAGTTATTAATAATTTTCTATGAATTTTCTAAGCTAAAAACACAACAAGTCACTAGTTAATTACTTAACAAATTTTCATGAACAGAAATAGTGTATATAACCTATCCTAATAATTAGTACATTAAAAATGGCAAATTACAAAATTGGTTTCACTGGATTTGGACAAATATTGAAAGAGATATGCATTTTCTAATCTAGAAGATACATAAAACATCATTTTATTAATTAACAGATTTTTGCTACAGATACATGGGTGAAACTAATTTTAGTAAATAATATATTTGAAATGAAAATAAACAGCACTGGATTCATGCAATTTGGATAAAAATTGAATTAGTTATGCATTTTCTAAGTTTAAATGAATTAACAAAGGCAATGAAAACATATTACGTAAATACTAAAGCATTAAATCCTTTTTCTACCCACACTATCTAGCCCCGAGACATCGACAATGGGCCGGCGAAAATGCGGCGAATGCGACCATCCCGCCGAAAGTGACGTCGAAGGCGTATTCTAAGAATACGTCTTCGGCTCACTAAGGTGCAAACCCAAAACACCCTCACAGAGAAATACGCTTCCCAACAGAGAAAACGCATTAAGGAAACTACACAGATCCTACTGACATTCCAGGCCCACATGACAGAGACTCAATGCGAAATAAAACGGTTGGGTTAAAATGATTTCTAAACATGATTACCAGAGAGGGCCCACAAATCAGTGACATAACTAAACAAAGATTAGTGCTAACTGAACGCCACCGGCGCTCGCCGCAGCAAGACGGGACGGCGCGCGCGCGCGCGCGGTGATCTTGCTAACCGGTGGGTTTCGGGCGAGAGTGGTACCTTCGGTTCGCAACGATCTCGCGAACACGATGGCGGCGACGCGAGTCCGATGGTCACCGGAGTTGAGCTCGCGACGGCGGAGGCGGAGAAGAAGGTGCGGTGCTCGCGGAGAAGACACTACGCCCAGAAGACCCGGAAGATGCGCCTCGCCCGCCTTGATCCGGGAACAATAAGCACAAGATGATGGCGACGAAGGAGGTCCGAGACGGCCGGAATCACCACGGCGCGAAACATCGAGCTCGGAGAAGAATCGGTCGCGACGGCTTCACGATGCACCAAAGCGAAACGAACCCACCGTGAGCATCGGTGGAGCATTGCGATCAAGTGGAACCAAACGCCGAGGCTTGAGACTCACGAACGCTAGCAAGCTCGCAAGGCCGAGGAAGGCTTAAGACGATGAATTTGCTCGAGCGATCCAATGAATGCCGATGATCCGGATGGGCAAAATGGAGGCGGCGAGGAGAGTGGATCACGATGGTACGGTCGCGGGCTTGAGAGAGGCATCGACACGGCGTGGCGTTGCTCTTGGGTTCAACTCCGTGAGACAAAGAAACGGGCGAGAAAGCACGAGAATGGGGTAGAGAAGAAATGAATGAGTTCGGTGGGTAGATGAGACCGGCGATGCTTCTGACCGACACGAGGACGTAAATGTGGCAATGACGAGAGGCGTGGCAAGCATGCGCGCCGATGGCCGAGAGCTCCGGTGAGACGGAGAAGACGAGGACGGTCGGCAGAATGGCCCACATGTCGGCGGCGACGGCGGTGCGAGCGAGAGGTCTAACTCGATCGGAAGATACCGACCGCTCGATCGCTAATGGACCACCGAGATCAATGTATGCATTCGGACAGTCGGTTGCATGCGCGCGACGAGGATCGCTCGATGCATCGGACGGCCGGCACCATCGGCGCGCGGTGCAACTAGTTGGTTCGACCGAGCCAAGCGGTGCGAGTCGGACTCGAGCCCGAGGTTGGGTCCGAGCCCGAGGAATGATGATTTTAGTTTTTGATTTAAAAGACAGAGAGGGTTTGGGAAATTTTAGAGGTAGCTCAGAGCTCCAAAAATTTCAGAAATTTTTATGGTAGCTGCTAGGGACAGAGGACAACCTTGTGAAATTTTTCCAGGGTTTTCATGCACTAGATTTTTCCCACTAAAATTCACAAGCTGCTGTCCAGAGATTTGACCAGATTTCTAAACTGGTTTGACTTGGGCATTTGAAATAGCAAACAAAATCTAAAAATTGTGAAATAATTCAGAGAGGTAGCTAGGATGATCAAGATGATAGGAAAAATAATTTCAGAGGATGATCATAAGTTTGAAAGCTAAGAATCTGATAACAACAATTTCCAATCACAAGAATTAAATTCTAACAATTGGAAATTGCTAGGGAAAATTGTAGAAACTTTCAAATGATTTGAAGAGACAACAAAAGTTTTTATTTCTCCTCAAAATTTTACATTTGAATTACAAACCCTAAGTTAGGCTGTTACAAATCTCCCCCTTACAGAATCTCGCCCAGATTACGATCCTTTGAGAAGAAGGATGGGTAATCTGCTCAAGGCGATCTTCCCGCTCCCACGTGGCTTCATCCTCGGAGTGGTTTGACCACTGAACTTTAAGGAACTTGATCACACGGTTCCTTGTTCTGTTCGGCTTCTTCGAGGATACGAACGGGACGCTCACGATAAGACAGATCTTCTCGCACATCGATATTTTCCAATGGTGTTTCCTCAAAGTGGAATACGGAGGCACTTCTTCAATTGCGACACATGGAAAACATCATGCACCCTCAAGTGTAGCCGCAAGTCTAACTTGTAAGCAACGGCTCCCACTGTCGATGATGCGGTAGGGTCCGACATACCAGGAGCCGATTTGCCCTTGACACTAAACGACGATGTCCTTCGAGGTGAGACTTTGAGATACACAAAGTCATTGGGCCGAAACTCAACTCACGCGACGCCGATCCGCATAGCTCTTCGCTCGGTGAGCTACGCGCGAAGTGCTCACGAATCAATCGCACTTGACTTTCCGCCTCATTGATCGAACCGGACCAAAGAACGCATTTCACGATCTCGACGGTTCAGCGGTGTTCGCGGCGCCTCCCATACAAAGCCTCAAGCGGTGCCATCACAGGGCGGCCCGAAGCTGTTGTTGTAGGAGAATTCGCAAGCGGTAGGCACTTCTCCCAATTCTTTCCATAGGAAAGAACACAAGCACGGAGCATATCTTCTAGAACTTGGTTGACTCGCTCGTCGACCATCGATCCCGAGGATGATAGGTGAGTGAAAGAAAGACGGGTACCCATGGCTTCTGCAGACTATGCCAAAACCGAGAGGTGAACAGAGAACCACGATCGACACAATTGTTCGTGGCACACCATGCGAGACTCACAACACGGGATATGTAAAGATCCGCTAACCGATTTACATCAATCTTCGATCGCCTTTGGAAGGAAATGGGCCACCTTCGTCAATCGATCGACGATAACCATAATGCATCCTTCCTGCGAGAGTACGGGCGGACCGGTGATAAAATCCATGCCTGCTAATCCCACTTCCATTCGCGGTATAGGCAAGGGTCAAGAAGACCATTGACGCCGATGCTCGGCCTTGACACGACAACATATGTCACATCTCGCCACGAACACGGCAATCTCGCGCTTCATGCGAGTCCACGAGAATCTCTCGCGCAGATCTTGGTACATCTTGGTAGCCCGGGATGGATGGACAAAGGCGAATCATGGGCCTCTGAAGAATCAAATCCGCAACTCGGGACCTTTGGGACCACAAGCGCTGCCCAAACCATACAACACCGTGCTCATCTTACATAAAACACCGGTTGAACCATTCTTGATGTTCTCGCTTGATTTTACCCACACCATCATTCGATTGCTTTGTGTCGCCTTGATTTGATCCACCAAGGTTGGTTGCACAACCAAGCGACAAGGGAACCATGCTCAACCAAACCCAAGTTGAGACGCTGAAATTGCGCAAGAAGTGCAGTTCTTTGCTCTTGGATCATCAAAGTATTGCAATACACCTTTCGCTAAGTGCATCAGCAACCACATTGGCCTTGCCAGATGATCACGAATACCCATATCATAATCTTTGATCAATTCCACCATCTTCTCGCTTCGAGGTTCAGATTCGTGGGTGAACAAGTATTTCAAGCTCTTGTGATCGGAATACACCTCATAACGATACCGATCGAGATAATGCCGCCAAATCTTGAGTGCATGCACCACGCCAAGCCAACTCTAAATCATGGTGGGATAATTGAGCTCGTGAGGTCTTAATCGCTGGATGCATAGGCAACCGCTTGCCTTCTGCATAAGAACACATCAAGACCACTGACGAGGCATCGCAATAAATATCGAAGCTCTTGTGGATATCGGGAAGAGTGAGGATGGGGTGAAGTCAATCGCTGTTTGAGCTCTCAAAGCTCTCATCACAAGCAGAGGACCAAACAAACTTCTTGTCTTTCTTGAGCAATTCAGTCATCGGCTTTGCGATCTTGGAGAAGTTCGATAAAGCGCGGTAGTAGCCCGCTAAACCAAGAAAACTCCGCACATCGTTGGATCGACTTGGTGGCCCCAAGATAGAACATCGACTTTGCTTTGGGATCCACGCTATGCCTCCATTGAAAGAACATGGCCCAAGAATGCCACTTCCTTCAACCGTAACTCACATTTCTTTGAACTTCGCATATATTTGGTGCTCCATAATTTGCCCAAAACAATCTTGGATGCTCGGCATGCTCGCTTGATCTTGGAATAAATAAGAATATCATCAATGAAGACCACCACAAATTTGTCCAAAACTCCATGAATAAGATTCATCAAGTTCATGAACAAAGCTGGAGCATTGGTTAAGCCAAAGGACATGACGGTGTACTCGCATCTGAGACCATAACGAGTAGTGAAGGCCGTCTTCGGAATATCCTCGAATCGATCCTCGACTGATGATACCCCATTCTCAAATCAATCTTTGAGAACACAGGCTCCGATCAAGCGATCAAGCAGATCATCAATGCGGGCGAGGATATTTGTTCTTCACCGTCACTTCATTGAGAGGGCGGTAATCAACACACATGCGCAAAGTCTTGTCCTTCTTCTTCACAAAGATCACCGGACAACCCCAAGGAGATGGCGGGACGGATGAAACCCTTTGCTTGGAGCTCACCAAGCTGCTTCTTCAATTCTTCTAGCTCATTGGGAGGCATCCGATACGGTGCCTTCGAAATCGAAGCGATCGGCAAACAACTCGATAACAAACTCCGGATCTCGAGCGGAGGCATCCCGAGCAAATCTTGGGAAAGACATCCACAAAGTCGGATACTATGGGAACATCTTGAATTTGCAAGGTGGCTTTGCTTCTAATGCACATAGACACGGGCCCCGGCCGTGGCGAAAACCGCTTGCTCACCCGGCTGGTAAGATAGACAATCTTCGCACAATCGATTTGCCCCAAGTGTTGGGACAACCAATCCATGCCAAGAATCACGTCGATCTCATTGGCGAGCGAATGAGATTTGCCAAAAATCCCACTCCTTCAACTATGATAGGAACATCCCGACACCAGTAATCGGCTCTCATTTCCGACCCGAGAGCGGATGATCAAAGGAACTTCCAAAGGAACACGGTGAAGACCACTAGCGGCAGTAAATGATCTTGAAATAAAAGAATGCGATGCTCGAGAATCAAATAATCTGCTGAGCAGACGAGAATTAACAAAAGTGTACCCATCACGACATCGGCGCCTCTGAGCCTCCTCGGTGAAAGGTGGTTGACTCGACCATTGCTGCACCACAGGTCTTACGGATAATCTTACGTGCGTGGTGACCACTCCCTGCGCGTCCTCCATTAGGGAGGGGCCGCTGCAACACTCGAGGGCAAGCGTTGGCGTAGTGGCCCTTGTTGTGGCGCGAAAACAAGTCACCTCGGCCGCGGATTGCGGAGACCGCTCTGCTTTTGGATCGCGGCGCACGTGGTGAAACACGGCTGCGGTGGGCGAGGCTGGTGCGAGATGGTCTCGGCGCCGTGGAGCAAAAGAAGCCACGGTGCCGTGGTGGCCGAGGACGAAGCGAGGTGGTGTGAGTAGCGATCGCCTCCATTTGCGCTGCGGGACTCGCATGGCGCCTTTGCCTTATGCTCGGCAACGATGGCCTTATCTACCAAGGCACGAAAGTCCGAGAAGTCCACAATAGATAGCTTGTCCTGCAGCTCCTCGGACAAGCCATCCATAAACTTCTCCCGCTAGCCTCATCGAGGCCACCTCCCGGAGCATAACGAGCCAAATGATTAAACTCGCATGTACTCGTCACGCATTTGCGCCCTTGCTTGAGCGCGAAACTCCTTCTTCTTGACTTCATCAAGCCATCGGGGATGTGGGCCCGACGAAAGGCGACTGAATTCCTCCCACGCGACCACATGGCGCGGCTGCATGGCGAGATAGTTCTCCCACCATGAGAGTCTTTGCGCCCTCAGGTGGTGGGGCGCGAAGAGTGCCTTATCCTGCGCTGCGCATCGAGCTATGTTGAGCTTCGCTCAACCATGCGCACCAATCGTCCGCATCGAGAGGTCCTCGGAGCGGGAGAAAGTCGGCGTGCGTCACGGAGGAACTCCGCAAGTCCCCGCATGAGTGCGGTGGCGCCACCACGGCGGAGTGGAGGTATTCTAGCAATAACCTCCAAGATGCGGCGTCCCGGTCCATGCGGTTTCGCTCGATGCGGCGAGCACCTCAGCCATGGTCGGAGGGGAAAGCTCCTCATCATGACCAGCCTGCGACTACCACGCGTTCTCCGGCCATCTGTTTTACTAAGACAAGTTAACGATGGCAGGAAAACAAGAAGTCGATAACCCACGCAAATAACTTACTAACAAACACAAAACAAACACAAGACTTTTAAGTTACAAAACCAACTTGACAAAAATCACGCATTTAGCAAACTCATATCTTACCCTTATGCCCCACAAATTTTAATTAGACTAATTCTCTATGGTTCTCCCAAAGACCGATTCTACTGGTAGAAACTATCTTTTGAAAGGTAAAGAGAGAAACCAAGTTTCAAAACTTAAATTAGAATAAGATGAGAGTAGAAAGCTAAGATAGGTAAGGAATAAAATCGAGATTACGCTAGGTTTTCATAAACCTTTTATAATTTGAAAATAAGACTTTCAAAATATCCTAAGGACGACTATGCTTGAGTTACTACGGTCGAATGGCTCGATACCAACTTTGAGGACCCTGATTTATTTGGTTTGTAATGCTTAACCAACCACCGGTCCTAGCATCACAAATCAAATAAATGATCCTCGAGATATGTATACTTCCCGAAAGCAGATACACACCGGTACAAATTAGACATCAACTCCATTCAAAACATAGAGTCCAAACATTACACTACAAACGGAAGATAAACAAATAGTAAAGATATTATGCACAATGGCCGGCCGCCACAAGATACACAAATAACAACAAAAGACAGCGGAAGCAAAGTGCCATAAGATGGCTATAAACAAAGCCAATCGGTGTGCCTTCAACCCACAAGGCATCCGACAGGACCGCAAAGCCTAGTCGTCACCCACGGCGGCAGCCTGACTCACAAGTGAGGACCACGAGGCTCACCTTCTTCCTCTGCAACAAAAACATCAAGCAAAGCACACGAGTACAAAGATTGTCTTTGTACCCGCAAGACTCGACGTGTGAACTAGCGAACTGTTAATATGCTACATGCGAGCTTATTTGGTGGAGGTCATATGTTTCATTTGCATAAAGCCAATTTTCATTTGCAAAAGGGTATACTGATTTAAAGGCAAGTTTGCAATTCATTTTAAGATTGAAATACTGATGACGGATATTAATAACAAAAGCGAAAGATAAACAACCTAGAAGTGACTATCCCAATAGTCACCCTAATAATAGCACGAATCCCGATTCGTACCACCCATCAAGTTTTAATTTAAATGTTGTAGTCTAGTTCTTACGGGCGTATCCGAAGCGTGTCCATAACCTAGGACGAGGCTATTCGAATAGTTTTAACCTGCGGGGTGTACCAATGTACCCACACTTGGGCCGCCTTTAAGCCAAAGCACACTTCCAAGGTATGCAAACACTGCTAAGTCCTACGAGACTGTTTCCAATATTGTGTATCAACCGAGCAGCTCAGATGGGTAGAAACACCATACGCTTACATGGTAAAGTCGAAAAGACAACTACCACTCGGGATAAAGCTTTTGGACAACTACCATGCTCCCACCTCCGTCCCTCCTGCGACCTCCTGCGACTCGGAGCCAATACACGCCAAAGTACTAGGTCAAGAGAGGTCCCATATACTCTAGTGTGGTTAGCACGCAAAATGCTCAGTACGGTGGCGCAAGTAACTCGGTCCTTAACTGACTCGGGCACCTTTCCAGTCACACCCAACAGATCACACCAGTCTTACCATTGTGCCCAAGTCTAAATCATTTTTGTTTTCATTTTTAATTTTGTAATTAAACATAGCAGAAATGCTAAAACATAAAGTTATAGTAAATTTTGTGTGATCAAGGTTACCGACTAAAGTCGATAACCGCCCAGCCCTACCGATAGCTAAGCATGTCTAAGCAAGTTGACCCGAATCTACTAAGTGACAAGAGATCATCCAATGATCTCTAATCACGACAAATAACCTAAGCTCGGTAGTAGAGATCAATATTTTGTCTACAGGATATGCAACACTGATTTAACTAGTCAATTTAACACAAATTAAGCAATGCATACATACAAATGAAACAAAATATTAATCTTTAAAATACTGGGATTAAACATGATCAAACTGCTTTTGTTTCTTTGTTGCTCAATATGGTGCGGAGGATCGTCCTCAGGGTTGCCGCAAATATCGAAGCCTATCGATCAAACATAACAGCAAATAAGAACGAATAACACCGACAAAACTCAAACATTCAACAACATCAAACAAGCCAAAACTCACACAGCCTACATGAAATAACAGAATTTTAGAAACAGAGAACAAATCATTTTAAGTTATTAATAATTTTCTATGAATTTTCTAAGCTAAAACACAACAAGTCACTAGTTAATTACTTAACAAATTTTCATGAACAGAAATAGTGTATATAACCTATCCTAATAATTAGTACATTAAAAATGGCAAATTACAAAATTGGTTTCACTGGATTTGGACAAATATTGAAAGAGATATGCATTTTCTAATCTAGAAGATACATAAAACATCATTTTATTAATTAACAGATTTTTGCTACGGATACATGGGTGAAACTAATTTTAGTAAATAATATATTTGAAATGAAAATAAACATTGGATTCATGCAATTTGGATAAAAATTGAATTAGTTATGCATTTTCTAAGTTTAAATGAATTAACGATTACCTTGAAAACATATTACGAAATACTAAAGCATTAAATCCTTTTTCTACCCACAGCTATCTAGCCCCGAGACATCGCAGCGGGCGCGAAAATCTTGACGAGCAGCCATCCGCGAAAGTGGCGTCGAAGGCGTATTCTAAGAATACGTCTTGGCTCACTAGTGCAAACCCAAAACACCCTCAGAGAAATACGCTTCCCAACAGAGAAGCGCATTGAAACTACAGATCCTACCGACATTCCAGCCCACATGCGAGACTCAATGCGAAATAAAGCGGTTGGGTTAAAATGATTTCTAAACATGATTACCAGAGAGGCCCACAAATCGGTGACATAACTAAACAAAGATTAGTGCTAATCGAACGCATACCGGCGGCTCGCGCAAGACGGGACGCGCGGCGCGCGCGGTGATCTTGCTAACGGTGGGTTTACGGCGAGAGAGTGGTACGCCGGGTTCGCAGCGATCTCGCGAACACGATGGCGGCGACGCTGAGTCCGATGGTCACGGAGTTGAGCTCGCGGACAGCCGGAGCGAGAAGAAGGTGCGGTGCTCGCGGAGAAGACACTACGGGCTCGAGAAGACCCGGAAGATGCGCCTCGGCTCCGCCTTGATCCGGAACAATAAGCACAAGATGATGGCGACGAAGGAGGTCCGAGGCGGCCGGAATCACCACGCGCGAAACGCGAGCTCGGAGAAGAATCGTCGCACGGCTTCCACGATGCACCAAAGGCAACGAACCCACCGTGAGCATCGGTGGAGCATTGCGATCAAGTGAAACCAGCGCCGAGGCTTGAGACTCACGACGCTAGCAAGCTCAAGGCCGAGCTGCCGGAGCGAAGACGATGAATTTGCTCAGGCGATCCAATGGATGCCGATGATCCGGATGGGCAAAATGGAGGCGGCGAGAGAGTGGATCACGATGGAATACGGTCGCGGGCTTGAGAGAGGCACCGACACGCGGCGCTCTTGGGTTCAACTCCGCCGAGACAAAAAGCGGCGGAGAAAGCACGAGAATGGGGTAGAGAAGAAATGAATGAGTTCGGTGGGTAGATGAGACCCGGCGATGCTTCTCGGGCGACACGAGGGCAAATGTGGCGGCGGCGAGACGCGGGCAAGCATGCGCGCCGCCGAAACTCCGGTGAGCAGCGGAGAAGGCGAGGACCAGCGACAGGAATGGCCCACATGTCGGCGGCGGAAGCGGTGCGAGCGAGAGGTCTAACTCGATCGGAAAGATAATCGACCGTTCGATCGCTAATGGGCGGTTGAGATCAATGTATGCATTGGACGAGTCGGTTGCATGCGCGCACGAGGATCGTTCGATGCATCGGACGGTGACGACCATCGGCGCAGCGCAGTGCAACTAGTTGGTTCGACCGAGGCAAGCGGTGCGAGTCGGACTCGAGCACGAGGTTGGGTCCGAGCAGAGAGCGATGATTTTAGTTTTGATTTAAAAGGCAGAGAGGGTTTGGGAAATTTTTAGAGGTAGCTCCAGAGCTCCAAAATTTCGAAATTTTATGGTAGCTGCTAGGGACAGAGGACAACCTTGTGAAATTTTTCTAGGGTTTTCATGCACTAGATTTTCCCACTAAAATTCACAAGCTGTTGTCAGAGATTTGACAGATTTCTAAACTGGTTTGACTTGGGCATTTGAAATAGCAAACAAAATCTAAAAATTGTGAAATAATTCAGAGAGGTAGCTAGGATGATCAAGATGATAGGAAAAATAATTTCAGAGGATGATCATAAGTTTGAAAGCTAAGAATCTGATAACAACAATTTCCAATCACAAGAATTAAATTCTAACAATTGGAAATTGCTAGGGAAAATTGTAGAAACTTTCAAATGATTTGAAGAGACAACAAAAGTTTTTATTTCTCCTCAAAATTTTACATTTGAATTACAAACCCTAAGTTAGGGCTGTTACATTTCTCCCTCCCCTCAGCCGCCACCTCCCCTCTGCCTCGCCTCCCCCCGCCCCCGCATGGCTTTAGGGCAAAGCCCCGTGGGCCGCGCGCCGATTCGGCCCGTGCCGCGGGCCGGGCCGATTTCTTGTTTTGGGTCGCCGGCAGTTTTTCCTTTTCTTTTGTTTTTATTTTTATTTTTCTATTTTAATTCAAAAGTGAGGTTTTAAAAATTAGTATCTCCCCCATTTTAACTCCAAAAATTATAAAATAAATTTCTAAAAATTTGTAAAATCAAGATCTTGCTAATGGCATAGGTCTTGTTCAATTTGAAGTTCATTTGCTACTTTATTTGTATTTATTTATATTTATTTGCTTGTTGTTTACTTTTCCGGTACTTCGCCCGCATAGGATTCGAGGACGCCGGAGACCTCAACGTTGAGCAAGAACAAGACTACCTGGACTCTCTTCCCTACAATCAAGGCGAGTCAATACTTTGATCATATTGAACCTACATTTTATGCAAATTATATTATTTTAAAATAGCAAATTGCATGCTTTAATTCTTTAAGCAAATATATGTTAAAACTTAAGGTAGTTAAATACCCATTTGATGATTAATTAATTAATATGCCATCCTTGACAACTTGAATCCCTTAACCATTGTCACCCTAGTAACTATATGGTAATACTAGCTATAGGTTGTACTTAAGCGACATGCTAGTCTTGCTTAAGTACCGGAACATTAAAATGTTCCAATCATCATCTTTTCAAACATAAAATGGTTTGGGCAGTCATTGCGGGTAAATGACTGAGTTGGTTGAGTTGTTGTATTTTACTTCTCAAAAACCCTAAAAACTTGCTGTTACTATCTGGGTGGATGGAAAGGTGGATTGTATAACATTGGGTGCTAATGTAGCCCATGGAATGATATTTTGTGGTTGGTATGTGGAAGAACCGCCCAGATAACCCCTAAGGACTTAATCTTGTCACGACCTCCTGTGTATAACAAGTACAACCACAAGTCTGCAACAAACTACGACTTGGCTCAGTAAATTTATCAAATCCTGAAAGTCACCTCACTGGAGGGATAAAGGGGCACAAGCTCTGGGTATGTCGGGTTTGATGGGACACCGAGTCAAGGGTGGAGTTCGCTAGTCGCTGAGGTGTAGCCACGCTACGCCAGTAGCTGAGGTGGACATCCCGTGCAACGTATGGGCGTAACCCCATATGGGTGAGATGATGGAAAGGGCGAGATATTTAGAAAGGTTATTGTGACGACCTCTCGACTACATGACCAAGGAATCATGTAGGGCAACGAGTTAATCGTCTCTTGTGGGTAAAGTGTACAATCTCTGCAGAGTTAAAAACTGTTTAAACAGCCGTGCCTACGGTCAAAGGCGGACATGAGAACTTAACTTGAGTTAGTTCTATTTCAAAAACCTTTATGGGTGGTATAAAAATTGTGGCGGGCTCACCTAGCCCTGAGTCGGTTTTGGCTTTGAGTTTTGGACTCAGTGATGTTAATATGTGGGGTTTCGCCCCAATCAAAATAAGCATCCAGTAGAGGGAACCTCTGCTGATACAAATATTGCGCAATTACTCTCTTTAACAAAAATGAAATTTGTAAAACTGCTAAGTGATAGGAATTTGTAATTATGATAATTGAAAATATTTGCTTTCGCAAATAAAAGAACCCGAGCCATCCTTGTTAAGCCTTGCTTGTATATTATTGCATTGTGTATTGGCTCGCGAGCACGGAAGTTGTGCTCATTCTCACTCTCCCCAAACCCTTCAGATGACGCCGATGAAGGAGACTATGCCTACTATGAGGATCCAGGAGCCGATGGGCAAGGAGATGATGAAGAGTAGACTAGGTTCTGTAGTCTAGGTCTCGTCCCAGTCTAGCTGACTCGTAGGTACTTGCGTACAATCGATATTATCCAGATCCTTGGTTAATATCAGTCGTACATAGGCTGCCCCAGTCGCTTGCCTGTGGAGAGATGAGCTCTACCCCTTTTGCTTCCGCTATCGTATTCGGTGTTCTGTAATGTAATCAATTTGGCCTGATCGGCCCCTTTTGTAAAACTCGACCCGACGTGGTCTATGTCACTCTGATGGTTGTAATAAATTTGGTACTTTAGTTCACGCCATGTATGAATGATTCAGCAGTGTACCTGTGAGTGCTATCTACTAATCCAGGGAATAGCACAGTGTTTTCACAGAGGATTCGGGATTAGAAAATACGGGTCCGACAGAGCTGGTATCAGAGCATACGACTGTAGAGCCTTAGTTAGATTGGTCGTTGCCTTAAGGACTTGGATCTTATTTTTGAAAACTAAGAAAAAGCTTTTGCTAAAATATAGAGTACTTATTTCTCCTACTCATCACTCCTAGTTCTATGCTTATCTCTACCTTCATTAAATTGTACTTACCCTTCTCCTGTTTCAAAATTTGTAGATGGCTACCCCGTCGTCAGATGGCCCGTGGGACCTCCTCGTTCACGGAGAGAATGAGGGAGGGTTCGCGGACATACTTCGCCAACTGATGCAGTATCTCGGCTTTTCCCGTCAGCCTACGTTCCGGGGTAGGATGAGGAGGATCGAGACCCGCGAGTCCTGGACGATGGAGGTGTACCTCTCCGCCAGGGTTGGCGAGTTCACTGCTTACCTCTTCAAGGCCGAGGCACCCCGGCGCAGCAGTCTTGACGTCATTCAGGACGCCGCACGCGTTGCCTCCACCCGCCTGTGTTGGAAGTACAAGGATCTCTTCGAGGTCACCCATACGCTTCTACCGTATCTCACGATGAGGCGTATCGCGAGTCTTCGACACGGGGATGACGACCCCGCATGACGCAGCAAGTCCGATTTCTGCAGCGATGGCGGCCACCATCGTAGCGCCATGGATGAGATCAGGCGACCGGACACTCCTCACGGCAGCTCGCCCACTCGACACTCTCGTAGCAACATGATCCGAGTGATGAAGCTCACTCATTGCGGCGCGGAGAGGATGCTGCGATGAGGAGAAGGATGCGCCCTCGCAGAGTGGCACGCCTGAGCGGCGCTACGATCCCGCCCCAACCCTGTTGCACTCGCCGTCGTCCCCAACCTCCGGTGCGGACCGGCGTTCCCCATCGAAGGACCCGTCTCGCCTCACGGCCGCGCAGAAGTGCGCTGCCGCCGTCCGTCCGCCGCTGGGAGAGCTTTACCGATGGGCGCGGCCCGATCCGCCCGATTCAACGAGTCGGTAGTGGCGCCACCTCGGCCGTTCCGTTCCGCTCCGGCTCGCCCGCTCGGCGGCGATTGCTCCCTTCGCGAGCCGATCGAGCCGTTCGTTCTGCTCCCGGGCAATCGCACCGCTTTGTGGTCGATCCACGTGGAGTAGTTGTCAGATTAGACTAAGTTAGCTAGCAGTGCTTGCTAGGCAGTCTTTTGGGTTGCAAGCACTTTTCTTTCTTTCTTTTGTAGACGTTGTGTTTGTATTCTGTGTCATGACCTAGCTTAGCTTATAAGCTTCGTTTGAGAGTCGTGTAACACCTAACCCCTTACTATAATGCAGCCGCTCTAGGCTTTGTAGTGTATTTGCTTTTGTTCTTTTCGTTGGTTTTGCTCTTGTCTGTGTGTGCCTTAGAGGGCTAGTAAACCCTCATATACTCCCTCTAGTTCTAAGCTTCAGCGTTTCTTCAGGATGCCGCCAAGAAGAGATGCCACCCCAGTCCGTGGTGCCTTTGCAGCAGGCCGAGGAAGAGGTCGTGGCCGTGGTCGTGGCCAAGGCCGAGGACAAGGTCTACCTCCTCCGCCACCAGCAAACCCAACAATGACTCAAGTCATGTTTCAGTAGACTCAGATTCTTCAGGCGTTACTAAGCAATCGCAGATGGACCGACCGATGCAACTCCAAGCTAGCAGACTTTCTCAGGACAAGACCTCTCACCTTTGCTGCAGCTAATGAACCTCTAGAAGCTGAAGATTGGCTCAGGGACACTGAGAAGAAACTTCGTCTTACCCGCTGCTCAAATGAGGACAAGGTGGATTTCGCCACCCATCGGTTGAAAGCGCGCACTTGCCAGTGGGGAAAATTACCTCGCTGCCCAAGGTGATGAAAGTCTAGAAGAAGAAGCAGAAGAAGCAGAAGTCGTAGCATCCACGATTGGAGCCCCCCAAGAATCCGCTGCCTCTGCTGCTGCCACCGCAGTAGAAGAAGTTGCTGAAGTACAACAAGCAGAAATTGAACCCGCATGGCAGCCAATCTCTTGGATTGAATTCAAAGCCGCTTTCAGAACCAACTTTGTACCAGCCGATACAATGAGGATGAAGAAAAATGAGTTCAAAACTCTAAAGCAAGGCCATATGTCAGTTAATGAATACCTCACCAAGTTTAATCAACTTGCCCGCTACGCCCCTAATGATGTAGCTGATGAAGAGGAAAAGATTGATCGCTTCGTGGAAGGAATGCGCGAAGATATTAGAGGACAGCTCATCCTCCACGACTACTCCAGCTTTCAACAATTGGTCAATAAAACTCTCATCTGTGAAAATGAGAAGAAGACTGCGGAGATTAGCCGCAAAAGGAAGTTATCATTTCAGAGGTCACAAGGTAGCTTTCCCCAGAAGTCAACATTCCAGGGCAGCTCATCCTTCACATCATCTGCAGCCTCCTCTCAGAAAACTCCAATTCCTGCCCCACGCCCTCAAGGAAGTGGTTTCCGTACTCTCGCCCGTCGGCAACCAACCAGCGATCAACCCAAGAACAAACCTCCATCGCCGCTGTGGAGAAAAAGAACGCCGCCAATCGTTGTCCTTCCCATCAGAATGCTCCAGCAAGGCTCAACACAGGAGCAGCGACAGTTCAAGGCAGGACCTCAGCGCCAAGCAAGAGTCACCAGACTTCACAAGCATCAAGGTCTACCCCGACACAAAGCTACGGTCGTGTGAACCACGTCACAGCCAAGGAAGCTCAAGATGCCTCCGGAGTGCTAATGGGTACGTTTCTTGTTAATTCAGTACCCGCACAAGTTTTGTTTGATTCTGGAGCTTCGCACTCTTTTGTTTCAAGGAAATTTGTTGAAAGACTTAAGTTGCCTACCTATAAGTTAAAGAAACCCATGGTACTTAGTTCACCCGGGGGACCCTTATATGCTACCTCAGTAAGTCCCAAAGTAGAGATTGATTTGGAAAGTTTCAGATTCCTAGCAAACCTTCTTGTGCTAGAATCCCAAACTCTGGATATCATCCTAGGGATGGATTGGTTGGCCAAATATCAAGGACTAATAGATTGCGCCAACAGAAGAGTGGTGCTCACCAAGAACCCAGAGACCACCATAAGGGTTAGAGTGGATCGTTCCCCCTCTCTAGTTCGAACAATCCACCACCTTGGAGAGTTGTCCCTAGAGACAATGCCTGTAGTTCAAGCTTACCCCGATGTCTTCCCAGAAGAACTACCCGGCATGCCACCAGACAGAGATGTTGAGTTTGTCATCAACTTGAAGCCAGAGACAGCCCCAATTGCTAAGAGACCATACAGAATGGCCGCTGACGAACTTGAAGAATTGAAGACGCAAATTGAAGACTTGCAAGAAAAAGGTTTTATTAGACCTAGTTCTTCCCCCTGGGGTTCGCCAGTTCTCTTTGTGCGAAAGAAAGATGGCACCGCCAGATTATGTGTGGATTACAGAGCATTCAATGAGGTGACCATCAAGAACAAGTATCCCTTGCCCCGCATTGATGACCTGTTTGATCAGTTATCAGGAGCCTCAATTTTCTCTAAGATAGACATAAGGTCAGGATACCATCAGCTTAAGATCAGGAATGAGGATATTCCTAAAACGGCTTTTACCACTCGATATGGCCTGTTTGAGTTCACTATCATACCGTTTGGCTTGACCAATGTGCCAGCCTACTTCATGAACCTCATGAACAAAGTATTCATGGAATACTTAGACAAGTTTGTTGTCGTGTTCATAGACGACATCTTGATCTATTCAAAGACAGATGAAGAACATGCCGAACACTTACAATTGGTCTTAGAAAAGCTTAAAGAGAACCATCTTTATGCCAAGTACAGTAAATGTGAATTTTGGCTTCATGAAATCAGTTTCCTCGGACACATTGTATCCGCTGGAGGAATTGCGGTTGACCCATCCAAGGTAGAAGCCGTGATGGAATGGAAACAACCCACATCGGTAACAGAAGTGCGTAGTTTTCTCGGTTTGGCCGGATACTACAGGCGCTCCATTGAAGGATTCTCCAAGCTTTCCAAACCGATGACCCATTTGCTTAAAAAGGAAAAGAAGTATGAATGGACAGAAGCTTGTGAAAAGAGTTTCCGAGAATTGAAGAAGAAGTTAACTTTTGTACCAGTGTTGATCCTACCGGACATACATCAAGACTTCGAAGTCTATTGTGATGCATCGCGCCAAGGTCTTGGTTGCGTGCTTATGCAAGGAGGAAAAGTTGTAGCTTATGCCTCAAGACAACTCCGTCCTCACGAAGACAACTATCCAACTCATGATTTGGAGTTAGCAGCAGTAGTGCATTCCCTAAAAATTTGGCGGCATTACTTGATTGGAAATCATTGTAATATCTACACAGACCACAAGAGTCTCAAGTACATTTTCACTCAATCAGATCTCAACCTCCGACAAAGAAGATGGTTAGAGTTAATAAAGAACTATAACTTGGATGTCCGTTATCACTCTGGAAAGGCTAATGTAGTTGCTGATGCATTAAGCCGTAAGTCCTACTGCAGTAATGTCATGATCCAAAAGCATCAACCTGAGCTCTACAAAGAGTTTGAGGCACTCAACCTTTGTTTAATAGAACAAGCCACTGTAGATGCTATGGAAGCCCATCCAACTCTAGAAGAGCAAATCAAGACCGCTCAAGAAGGACATCCTGGAGTTAAGAGATTCAAGCATCTCATGACAAAAGGGAAAGCCCCCAAAATGATCGAAGATCAGCAAGGAGTCCTATGGTATGGGAAACGTCTCTTTGTTCCCCACCAAAAGGAACTCAAGGATTTGATTCTAAAAGAAGCTCACAGTTCAGCTTACACCCTGCACCCAGGCAGCACCAAGATGTATCAAGACATGAAGATTTTGTATTGATGGCCACGAATGAAAAGAGATATAGCTGAGTATGTAGCTTGTTGTGATGTATGTCAACGAATCAAGGCTGAACATCAAAGACCAGCTGGATTGTTACAACCACTACAGATCCCTCAGTGGAAATGGGAAGAAATCGGAATGGATTTCATTACCGGTTTGCCTTGAACCAAATCTGGATGTGACTCAGTATGGGTTATAGTTGACAGATTGACTAAAGTCGCCCACTTTATCCCTGTGAAGACAACCTACAAGGGAGACAAGTTAGTCGAGTTATACATGGCTCGTATTGTGTGTTTACATGGAGTACCCAAGAGGATAGTCTCGGATCGAGGTTCTCAATTTACCTCGCATTTCTGGGCTAGTCTGCATGACGCCCTTGGAACCCATTTGGATTCAAGATACTGTGTACCATCAGTAGACCGATGGTCGAGCGGAAGAACAAATCAGATTCTAGAAGACATGCTTCGAGCTTGTGCTTTGGAATTTACAGTAGACTGGGAAAAATGTCTACGTATGCCGAGTTTGCATACAATAATAGTTATCAGTCAAGTCTGAAATTGTCCCCATTTGAAGCACTCTATGGAAGAAAATGCATAACTCCTCTGCATTGGTCAGAATCACGTGAAGGATATATCTTTGGACCGGATACTCTCAAGCAAGCTGAAGAGAAAGTTCAACTGATCAGGGATCGCCTTCAGGCAGCTCAGTCTAGACAAAAGAGTTATACCGACAACCGTCGAAGAGACTTAAATTTTGAAGTTGGAGATGTTGTGTATCTCAAAGTGTCACCGCTTCGTGGAACTAGAAGATTTAAGGTGAAAGGCAAGCTCGCACCAAGATACATAGGCCCGTTCCCGATCATCGCAAAGCGTGGAGAAGTCGCCTATCAACTGGAGCTACCGGAAAACTTGTCAGACATCCACAACGTGTTTCACGTCTCTCAACTGAAGAAATGTCTCAAAGCACCTGAAGAGCAGACTCCCGTCGAAGCCATCGCACTTGAGAAAGATTTGACGTATCCAGAACACCCGATCAAGATCCTCGACGTCATCGAGAAGCGAACAAGACGGCAAGTCATTCGCCTTTGCAAGGTCCAGTGGAGCCACCACTCCGCCAAGGAAGCCACCTGGGAGCGAGAAGATCAACTGAAGCTGGATTTCCCGTCCCTGTTCTCGGAGCAGCTCGAATCTCGGGGTCGAGATTCCGTTTAAGGTGGGTAGGATTTGTAACCCCCGTTCTTCTTCCCCTACCGGACCCCCCTTCCTAGCGTATGTGCGCTGCCCGCCGCCTATGCCCGCCGCTCCCGTGCCTTGCCTCCCTCACGTCGTGCGCCCCGTCCCCGCCGCGCCCGGGTCCTGCCCACGCCGCGCTGAACCTCGCCGCGCCGCCGCACGCTCGTCTTCCCCGCCCGTTTTCCCCACCGCGCGCGCCGGTCTTGCCGCCACCGTGCCCGCCGCCCCGCTAAACCCCGCCGCCCTGCGCGCGCCGCATGCCGTCGCCTCCTCCCCGCGTGCACGCTGCCCCACTGAACCCGCCGCCCGCGCCAAGACGCATCCTTGCCGCGCGCCGCCGGACCCCCTCTCCCGAGCCTCCCGCGGCCTATAAAAGCCCTTCCCCCCAGCGCCCTCCTTTTCCCCTCCTCCCCATTCCTCCTTCTCTTCCCCCCTCTTTCTGCCCCAAAGCAAAGAAACAGAGAAGGAAGGAGAGCAAGAAAGGAAGAAGAAGAGGAAGGCCGAGACTTACCTCCGGTCGCCGCCGCCACCTCAAGTCTTCCCCGTCGTCGCCGCCGTGAGCCCCGGGACCCTCCCCCTCGAGTTTCGTCGCCGTCGCTCGGTGTCCTCCCCTTGCCGGCCGGTGAGCCCCGTGCGCCACCATTACCCCCCCGGCCGCCGCCGTTGTCACCGCCGCCGCCCCGTTTCCTCTCCCCGTGCGTCGTCGCCCTCCTTTCTCCCTCCCCTCCGACCGCCGCTCGTGTCACCCCTCTCCTCCCCCTCCGCGCGCGCCGCGCCTTTTTTCTCCCCACCGCGTCGCCCGAGCCGCCGCCTCCCCTCTGCCTCGCCTCCCCCCCCCCGCGCGTGGCTTTAGGGCAAAGCCCCGTGGGCCGCGCCTTTGCGCCCGTGGCCCGCGCGTTCGCGCTCGCGCGTCGATTCGGCCCGTGCCGTGGGCCGGGCCGATTTCTTGTTTTGGGCCGCCGGCAGTTTTTCCATTTCTTTTGTTTCTCATTTCCTTTTTTCTATTTTAATTCAAAAGTGAGGTTTTAAAAATTAGTATCTCCCCCATTTTAACTCCAAAAATTATAAAATAAATTTCTAAAAATTTGTAAAATCAAGATCTTGCTAATGGCATAGGTCTTGTTCAATTTGAAGTTCATTTGCTACTTTATTTGTATTTATTTATATTTATTTGCTTGTTGTTTACTTTTCCGGTACTTCGCCCGCATAGGATTCGAGGACGCCGGAGACCTCCACGTTGAGCAAGAACAAGACTACCCGGACTCTCTTCCCTACAATCAAGGCGAGTCAATACTTTGATCATATTGAACCTACATTTTATGCAAATTATATTATTTTAAAATAGCAAATTGCATGCTTTAATTCTTTAAGCAAATATATGTTAAAACTTAAGGTAGTTAAATACCCATTTGATGATTAATTAATTAATATGTCATCCTTGACAACTTGAATCCCTTAACCATTGTCACCCTAGTAACTATATGGTAATACTAGCTATAGGTTGTACTTAAGCGACATGCTAGTCTTGCTTAAGTACCGGAACATTAAAATGTTCCAATCATCATCTTTTCAAACATAAAATGGTTTGGACAGTCATTGCGGGTAAATGACTGAGTTGGTTGAGTTGTTGTATTTTACTTCTCAAAAACCCTAAAAACTTGCTGTTACTATCTGGGTGGATGGAAAGGTGGATTGTATAACATTGGGTACTAATGTAGCCCATGGAATGATATTTTGTGGTTGGTATGTGGAAGAACCGCCCAGATAACCCCTAAGGACTTAATCTTGTCACGACCTCCTGTGTATAACAAGTACAACCACAAGTCTGCAACAAACTACGACTTGGCTCAGTAAATTTATCAAATCCTGAAAGTCACCTCACTGGAGGGATAAAGGGGCACAAGCTTTGGGTATGTCGGGTTTGATAGGACACCGAGTCAAGGGTGAAGTTCGCTAGTCGCTGAGGTGTAGCCACGCTATGCCAGTCGCTGAGGTGGACATCCCGTGCAACGTATGGGCATAACCCCATATGGGTGAGATGATGGAAATGACGAGATATTTAGAAAGGTTATTGTGACGACCTCTCGACTACATGACCAAGGAATCATGTAGGGCAACGAGTTAATCGTCTCTTGTGGGTAAAGTGTACAATCTCTGCAGAGTTAAAAACTGTTTAAACAACTGTGCCTACGGTCAAAGGCGGACATGGGAACTTAACTTGAGTTAGTTCTATTTCAAAAACCTTTGTGGGTGGTATAAAAATTGTGGCGGGCTCACCTAGCCCTGAATTCGGTTTTGACCTGAGTTTTCAGACTCAGTGATGTTAATATGTGGGGTTTCGCCCCAATCAAAATAAGCATCCAGTAGAGGGAACCTCTGCTGATACAAATATTGCGCAATTACTCTCTTTAACAAAAATGAAATTTGTAAAACTGCTAAGTGATAGGAATTTGTAATTATGATAATTGAAAATATTTGCTTTCGCAAATAAAAGAACCCGAGCCATCCTTGTTAAGCCTTGCATGTATATTATTGCATTGTGTATTGGCTCGCGAGCACGGAAGTTGTGCTCATTCTCGCTCTCCCCCAAACCCTTCAGATGACGCCGATGAAGGAGACTATGCCTACTATGAGGATCTAGGAGCCGATGGGCAAGGAGATAATGAAGAGTAGACTGGGTTCTGTAGTCTAGGTCTCGTCCCAGTCTAGCTGACTCGTAGGTACTTGCGTACAATCGATATTATCCAGGTCCTTGGTTAATATCAGTCGTACACAGGTTGCCCCAGTCGCTTGCCTGTGGAGAGATGAGCTCTACCCCTTTTGCTTCCGCTATCGTATTCGGTGTTCTGTAATGTAATCAATTTGGCCTGATCGGCCCCTTTTGTAAAACTCGACCCGACGTGGTCTATGCTACTCTGATGGTTGTAATAAATTTGGTACTTTAGTTCATGCCATGTATGAATGATTCAGCAGTGTACCTGTGAGTGCTATCTACTGATCCAGGGAATAGCACAGTGTTTTCACAGAGGATTCTGGATTAGAAAATACGGGTCCGACACTGTGCCTGTGGAAAGTTCCAGCGAGAGCTTTTGCCGAGAGTTTCGATCGGTTTCCTGCCGAGTGTGAGTCTGCCGAGGCCGGATTGGCTGGTTCATCTTTGGTTTGGGTCAACAATTGGTATTAGAGCCTGAGTTCTTGATCCATGTATGTCTAAGATCATGCCGTGCTCTCCAGAAAGTTGTGTCACCGGTGACGAGGCGACGTCGGGTGT
Organism: Ampelocalamus luodianensis; assembly: GCA_036346255.1. Lineage (NCBI taxonomy): Eukaryota > Viridiplantae > Streptophyta > Magnoliopsida > Poales > Poaceae > Ampelocalamus > Ampelocalamus luodianensis. The sequence continues at coordinate 48,087,175 of CM070637.1, forward strand.
GATTGCGAAGGAGAGTTCCGCTGTCTCGTTGCATTATCCGATGCTCACGAAGAGCAATTATGTAGTATGGAAAATCAAGATGAAGATGTACATGCGCACTCAAGGAGTGTGGGACACGGTCGAGGACGGCAACGTCGATGTGCGCAAGGATCAGATGGCCTTAGCGGCCATCTATGGAGGCATCCCGGAGGAAACGCTCTTCCTACTGGCCAAAAAGGAGATAGCCCATGCTGCGTGGGAAGCGTTGAAGACAATGCATCTTGGTGCCGATCATGTCAAGGAAGCGCGAGTGCAGAGACCATCAAGAGCGAGTTCAAGGGGTGTACATGAAAGAGAAGAAATCGATCGACAACTTCGCCATGAGGTTGACGACTATTGTCAACCAGATCTGAGTCTTGGGGAACAAGATGGAAGAGAGCTATGTTGCGAGAAAGTTCCTTCGGACAGTCCCTAAAGTTTTTTTGCAAATCGTCTCCACCATTGAGCAGTTCGGCGACCTCAAGGTGACGACGGTAGAGGATGTGATCGGCCGCTTGAAGGTGCATAAGGAATGGATCCGAGGATCTGGCGGCAGCAAAGATGAGCACCTGCTATTAACCCGCGCCGAGTGGGAGGTCCAATCGTCGAAAGGCAAAGGCGAGGGCCTTCGGCGGCTCTAACAGTGGTGGTGGCAGAGGCCGCAAGAATCGGAAATTTGACAAGACAAAGGTGCGATGCTACAATTGTCAGGACTATGGACACTACGCTTCCGAATGCCATAAGTCAAGGAAGGAGAAAGCAGACACACATTTAATTGAGGCGACGTTGGTCTGATGCTGAGTCAAGTCCGAAGAGTTGAGTCCGGGACATTGAGAAGATGTGTTCGCCGTCCTAAGTCGAATCCGTGGAGTTAAGTCCATGATGTTATGAAGATGTGTTCGCCGTCCTAAGTTGAGTCCGTGGAGTTGAGTCCAAGACGTTGAGGAGATATGTTCACCGTCCTGTATTGAGTAATAGTTGGGCAAGTTGTAGTTGAGACCGACTGCTTCAATGAGTAAGAGTCCAAGGCGTGTTCGAGTTGTGTCACCATCTCCGTCCGAGTGTGTGTGAGCCAAGTTGAAAGTCGAGTCCAACTGACAGCTGAGTTTTCAGTCCGAGTATGTGCCTGTGTGTCCTAGAGATGCAAGATCGGATTACGCAAGAAGTTGAGAAGAAACAACAAGATTAAGATAGTGAATGTTACCTATAATCTTGTATTAGTTTCTAAGTTTAGTTTTTGTGGCCGTATTCAAGTCTACTGGCCGTATCCGAGTAGTAAAAGCAATAGAATCCTAGTGGGAAGTTGAGTCCGTATGTGGGTCATGTACTTAGCCTTTATAAGGCACAGTTGTGTGAGTCTGGTAAGACAACGTGAGCAAGCAATGTAAGAACCAGAGAGAGAAGCAAAAGAGAAAGAAGAAAGAAAAAGCTGTGGTGCAGCACCAAATCGTTTCCCTACCGAGCGTGAGTCTACCGAAGCCAGATTGGCTGGTTCGTCTTCGGTTTGGCTAACAATGGAGAGTTGGACACGTCTCCATTTTCAGTTGTTATAAAACTGTAGACAGCTAGAGTTGCGGTTGGAACATAGATTAAGTGTATAAGGCAGATGATATTGTATTCCTTTTTTTCATGAAATTGTTTGTGTGGAAAGGAATCAATAAAAGTTATGTTTCGTCAGCTCTTGTGTTTTATTTGTATTGTCTTTCAGAACTTAAAATGGCACAAACACATTGCTTAATGTTTGCCTCCATTTAGAAGTCATATTTCTTGTTAAGAGCTTTCCAGCAAAACTGATGTCGTGTGTTAGCACCAGACGAACACTCAACGCGAGAACACTCAACGCTGAGACACGTGCATACGCGAAGCGACACGGTTTTTTGGTGCTGCACTACTGCACAACGTTTTTTCTTTCTCTATTTAACCACCAAAGAAAAGACACAAAAGGAAAGAAGTAATTACATGCACGCACAAGGGAAAGAAAGTCTCCGCAAGGAAACAACATAAAAGGAAACTATCTAATCTAATCAATCCCTAATTAACGTGGTTGATAGCACACACGTCTGATTGATTTGTTTCCTAAACCAAAACTAACGCGAGTGATCCAAACCAAAACTAACGTGAATGGGCACGTCTCTACATGCACAGCACACACACATGTAGTTACGCTACCAATTCAAGTCCGTGTAGTGAAAAGGAAAACTAAGCAAAAAGATTAGTTTAATAAATCACCCCCTAATCTTGTTGCTATTATTCGAAGGTCATTTTTCTAGGCAAGACACGGAGATGGCCACCAATGCCATCTTGTCACGCCAGTTGTCGACGATGCCATCGGCTTTGACAGCGCTGGTGCTCGTCGGTAACGGGTATTGGGGAGATGCACCTCCTCCACCCTTCGCTGCCACCTCTTTGCCGCTGGTGACTCATCTCGACGGCGACGGAGACTCACACCAAATCTTACACACGTGAGCACTTGGACACACACTTACAAGAACTCACGCATCGCGCTCGTGGACACAACTCACACGACACACGCAAACACGAGGAAGAGGATGAACACGCACAACTTTTCACTCGGAGGAGATGAACACAGAGAACAAACTCACACATAGAGTCTGGCACATTGCTGCAACTGCCTAGCTATGGCTTTTCTCTTCTCTCCTCTTCGCTGTCGCTTCTTCGCCGGTGACACGACTCAACAGCGACGGAGACTCGGACCTTGCCATCCTCGGCATGATCTTGGGCATCCAAGACACCATGATACACTTGAACATGGCACCGCAACTGCTTAGTGCCAACTCAACTCTTTCACCCAGAAGAAGAAGAACACACAAATAAAATAAAATCTTTGGTGACACACACACAACTTGCATCGGGCTACCGCTGACTCATCGGCCTCGAGCTTTCGGATGAGACGCCTCACCTCGGCGGCGTCCAACCCCCAGCCATGGTCACCAGCACGTGCATGCACCGAGTCGCCGCCACTCCTCACATAGAGCCTCGTTGGCGCGCCACTGCTTGAGGGTCTTGAAGCTCTGATACCAATAGTTAGCACCAGACGAACACTCAACACGAGAACACTCAACGCCGAGACTCACGTAGATACACGAAGCGACACGGTTTTTTGGTGCTGTGCTACTGCACAACATTTTTTCTTCCTCTATTTAACCACCAAAGGGAAAGACACAAAAGGAAAGAAGTAATTACATACACGCACACAGGAAAGAAAGTCTCCGCAAGGAAACAACAAAAAAGGAAACTATCTAATCTAATCAATCCCTAATCAACGTGGTTGATAGCACACAATTGATTTGTTTCCTAAACCAAAACTAACGTGAATGATCCAAACCAAAACTAATGTGAATGAGCACGTCTCTATATGCACAGCACACACACATGTAGTTACACTACCAATTCAAGTCCCTGTAGTGAAAAAATATACTAAGCAACAAGATTAGTTCAACATCTTGTACTACATTTGCCACACCTAATTTTGTACAGCTTGTGTTGCTATCAGATTCTGTCGTTTGAGCGATTTTGGCTTCTATTGCTATTTTCTTGTACAGGCATCGATTGGTATCAGACCTCATTCTTGTTGCACATATTTTGACACTTACTGACCACAATTCATTTGCACATTCTCAGGTTCACACTGCAGAAATGACTTCTGGATAAGGTATTTTTGCAGAAACATATACCATACATTTTGTGTTTTGGTTTTTGACACACGTTCATTTGCAGCAAGCTGTTCAGGAACCTCGTTACCAACGTATGCACCTCTCGCTGGTCTCTTCTCCAATCCCATGGCTTCTCAGGGTTCCCTGATGCCCAAAGCCCTTGGAGTGCAGCTTTTCAATTTTACGCTACATTATTTTTCTGCGACTACTTTAATAGGCATCCTGCAATGTTCTATAAGCAAGTGCCTTAAGAGAGAAGCAGAGAATAAAGAGAGATTCAGCAGCTTGCATGCTTTCGGCTTTCCTTTTTCTTTTGTGTGCGCACTCAGACCGCTTGCTTTATGCTTTGGATCATGTTTTTCCTTTTTCCTTTTGGGATTGTACATGATTCTCCAAATATTTTGTTGACGGAGTGAGTATGCAAGCTAGCTAGCATGTATCACGACGATCTCGCCGGCGCAGAACCTGTTGGAAATATACACTAGAGGCAATCATAGAGATTATTATATTTCATTATATTCATAACATTGGATAATATGTTATCTTGTTCCTAGAATAATATCGTTAATATTTATTATCAAGTATGTGACCTGATTGTGAAACTCTGTATTTCTGCGATGATTATTCTTAAAACGTTCCCTGGTCGGAAACATATGAGAACACATATGAATAAACCAGCATATGTATTGGTTGATGGCTATGTTTCACAAGTCATAGATATGGAGATATCAAACCAATAATATGGACACATGTTAGAAAACATGTTATTGGATAAGACCCACCTTACTATCGAGATTGTTATGATTCTATGTGTTATTAGTTGGTCTCAAGCAATAATGATATATAATTCTTAGACCTGAGATCAGTATGGTTTCCTACATGTGTAATAACACTCTTAGGGGTTGCCAAACGCTACACCATAACTGGGTAGTTATAAATGTAGCTTTCGGGTATGCTATGAAACATGGGGAGAAATGTGACTGGTCAGATATGGGATTTGCCCATCCTAATATAACAGGAGAGATGTCTCTAGACCCCTCGTGTTCGAATAAAGAAAGTGCATGATCATGCCACTAGTGGTCGAAGTGTCGACCACATGAAGTTATTCGACACTTGATCGAGAAAATATTAAACAGTCCATGGATGACAATTAGTCTCACTTGGAGTTCAACCAGATGTCGTGAGGCAAAGGGATAATATACAAACAGATTGTTCAGTTCAACCAAACCTCCTCTTTCGAGGACCTCCTCGGGGGAGTGGTCCTGAGGACCTCCTCGCGGGAGTGGCCCTGGAGGACTTCCGGGGTGGCCCTGGAGGACCTCCTGGAGTAATCCTGGAGTGGTCTTGGAGGACCAATACTGATCATATGGTGATACGAGCTGATCGAGGATCTGGTCATAGATCATATTACATTAAGATTCGTCTGATGTATTCTAGTCTAAAACATCTTCCTTCATTCTTCACAGTAGTGTTTTGGCCCCCATTGGTATTAGTGGCTCTGTTGTTTTCAGGCTTAACAGTCTTGTGGCTATTTCCTTTGCTATTATTCCACTGAGAGCTATTCCTGAAACCTCCTCTGAAAGCACTAGGCTCGAATCTCTTGTATGGGTTTGATTGCTCCACCCTCTTGGCTATCCAATAAGCATCCACTAGTGTTGTTGGGTTCTGAAGTTGAGAATGACTTTGGTTATAATCTTTCAACCCAGCTATGAAACTCCTTATATAATACTCTTCAGGTAAATATGGGTTATCTCTTCTGACCATTGCCATTGCCTCTTCAAACATATCAATATAAGATGAAACTGTAGTCTGCTGCTTCACTGAATGAAATGCTACGATTACATCGTATACTGATTGATGAGCAAATCTTTTTCCAATCATGATGCAAAATTGATGCCAAGACAGATTTTCCATGTTAATTCCCGAACCTGCCCACCAAGTTTCAGCCTTGTCTACCAAGTACAAGACTGCAATTTCTACTCTTTGATTCATTGGTACCTTCGAAATTTCAAAATATTTGTTGGCCTTTTTGATCCATGCATCTACTTTCTCCCCCACTGAATTTTGGAAAATCCAATTTCGGGCCCCTCGCAAAGGTCCTCTTTGATTCATTGGTACCATTATGTTCCATTCTATCCTCCCAATCTGCATTAGCATATTCATTAAATGTAGGAGAACTAGTCATCCTTGTAGCCCATTAAGACTGTATATTTGGATCAACCGGCAAGGGACAGGGTAGAGTGCCAAACTGGAGGTGTAAGCCTGTGGAAGCATTACCTGTTGGCTGAGGTAATAAGGGAGGTACCATGTGTCACGGACTCCTCAGTGGGCCGGGTTCCACCACGGGCTGTAGCCCAAGCAAGCAAGTAGCGTGGGATTAAAAGGAGCCGCACGCTTCAGAGCGAGGCATCGAAAAAGATAGAACAGAAGGAATTGGCCTCATCTCTTCTTCCTCCTGCTGCTTCCCACCCCATTCTTCTCCATCCCCAACCTAATTGCTTCTCCTCAATCCCTACCTCTATTCTCTACAAATTAGTACCCCTAAGCACTTGTATCTGGAGTGGTGTGAGACTATTGTATCCTGTGTTTGGAATATATATCCTCCATGTTTGGTGTTCTTCGTTGATATCAAGTGGTTCATCAGAGCTCGTCCACTGGGTACGTGACAATTGGTATCAGAGCTATTCCGATCCGCAGCACCCAGCAATCGAGATGGAGCAACAACTCCAGAGATTGACCCAGGCGATCTTGGCGCGAGGCGAGTTGCTCAAGCAGCTGCAAATCCAGTGCGCGGCCATCCAAGCCTTGGTGGAGGAGATGAAGCTCATCCGTCCGGAGGTCAAGATGGAGACCAAGCCGGCTGCGCCAGTTGTATCCAACCCGCTTCTTCGCGCAGACGTGCCCCACCCTTCGACTATAGGCCGACGTCTCGGGCCGAGCGGCCGCCGCGATGAAGTCACACCCCTCGTCGACATCAAGGCCGACGTCCAGTTGCTGGTTTCGCCAATCCAAGACCAGCCCCAGTCGGCGACCCCGCCGGCGCAGGCCTCCTCGTCGAGGTCGCTCGCCACCGGCGAGCTGGACAACCTGATGCCCACCAGGTGCTCGATGATTCGTTCCAGCGACGACACCGCCTCGCAGAAGTCCGCCCTCATGCCGGACGTGGCCTTGGGTTCTCCCTCAACCGCCGCCTTGCTCGACATCGCCATCACCAAGCCCGCTCCATCCCTCGGCGCACCTAGTGTGTGTGCCGACACCTGCATCATCGCCGTGCACCAACTGCTCGGTGAAATGCCACCGCGCGTTGATGTCGACCACGTTGTGGCGGAAGTCACTCCATGCACAGACTATGCCCTCGTCAACAACCATCCATCTCGTAGTCTACCTTCCATTGATGCCGCAGAAGGAAGCTCGTGGAATCCATGGCATGATCAACTGATGCATCAGAGCAGCGGAGGCGTGGTAGTGGTACTTCAACCTTGGCCACCACCAACTCAAGAATACTTGAACTGGTTCAATCGGTTTGATGAAAGGGACCAACACCAGGTTATCATGAGGATGCTAGAAGTGTCAGGCACGCAAGGCAGGAGCAGGTCACTCCAGGTTGGGAGCAGGCTCGCCTGGAGCAGGTGCTATGCTGAGCACTTCAAGGTTGGGAAGCAACGGGCAGCTCAGAGTCGGAGCAGAAGAATTGCAGGATCTGACATGCAGTTCCTTGTTGATCTTGTGGAGATTGAGAAACTAGAGATGGCATCGAGGCCTTTAAGTGCGCCACATCAGTGTGTGCCAGATGCATTTGACACAGATTCCAAAACAGTTCTGTCAGAAATAGTTCACAAAGATCTCATCTCTAATGATGCTTTCTCGGACAAGTACCCTGAGTGGATTCAGGATGTTTTGAAATTGATCATACATAAGCATCAATTCAGTAAAATAAGTAGTCACGTCATTCTTGATGAAGTAACACGTGCACTGAGGAGTGAGATTTCTGCTAAAGGAAATGATGATGCAAACTTATCATATGACCGAGCAGAAATAGACAGAATGGTGGCCAATCTGATTGAAAGATCTACCGAGAACAACGTTGATGTACTAGATGGAAAGGCTGGATTTATATCTAAGAGTTTGGAGGGAAGAGCAGTAACTGCTTGGAACAAGTTTGGCCAGAACGCAAAGATGATGTCAGATCCCATGTGGATGAGGAGGCTCCAACCTACTCTTGATGCCCTTTTGACGGTGGTTGAGAAGCCAACTTTGGCAAGTATTTGGTCTTCTAAAGGGGCTTCAGGGCGCTTATTTTTCTTGGGGGAGGTCGCCCACATATTCAGACCACCTGTATACGTACTTTTGGTTAGAAAGTTTGGAATCAGATCTTGGACCCCATGGTTAGTGTCATTAGCTGTGGAGCTCACAAGTCTTGGCATCCATTCACATGCGACAGATCTAAATCATAGAGCGGGGAAAGTTCATCAGCTCTCATCTGCGGAGAGGGACGAGTTGAAAAGGCGAAAGATGATGTGCGCCCTTTATGTCATGAGAGATCCATTATTCGCCAACTACACTAAGCATCATCTCGAGAATGCTGGGATCAGGGACTTCAGGGACTTACTCATGGACAACATCTCACCAGATAACTTTGAGGGCCTCATCCTCATCTATTACCATCAAATGCAAACCGTGGTTTATTCTTCTGCTATTGTAACCTTGCACAGTGCTTTCTTTTTTGTGGATAAGAGAAAAGTAACAGCTGAGGTCCAGAACTACATGACTGAAAATGGTATTGATATCAGCGAGTATAATATGGTCCAGTCAGATGTGAGCTTGCTTGTGTCTGGACATGGCATAGTGTATAAAGGCATTCTCCCATATGAGACAGTGATAGACAAAAGCAAATCCATCAAAACTTGGCTGATGCAAATTTTCGAGGAAAGTGGCAATACTGACATTGAAGGAGTTGACTCAAGTAACGCCTGTCATGGTGGAACAGCTGCCCTATTGAATTGTGTGAATTGGGTCGAAAGTAATTCCTGGGATGGACGCTATGGTCTTGTTGTTTGCACAGATAGCACGGTTTATGCAGAAGGACCAGCTCGGCCTACGGGGCGTGCTGCTGCTATTGCAATGCTTATTGGTCCAAATGCTCCTATTTCTTTTGAAAGTCAATATAGAGCTTCTCACATGGCTCACGTCTATGATTTCTACAAGCCTGATCTTGCAAGTGAATATCCGGTTGTTGATGGAAAACTATCTCAAACATGCTATCTGATGGCTCTGGATTCGTGCTATAGACAGTACTGTACCAAGTATGAAAAGCTAGTGGGAGAACAATTCTCAATTTCTGATGCAGATTATTGCGTGTTCCATTCTCCATATGATAAGCTTGTACAGAAGAGTTTTGATCGACTTTACTTCAATTATTTCATGCGCAACTGCAGCTCCGTTGATAATGATGCTAAAGAGAAGCTTCAGCCTTTTGCAAATTTGACTAGTGAAGAAAGCTACCAAAGCCGTGACTTGGAGAAGGCCTCTCAGCAAGTTGCAAAGCATTTGTATGACATCAAAGTTCAGCCATCAACTTTGCTTCCAAAACAAATTGTGGCAGTGAAGGAGTGGACAATGTCTGGTGCTGGTGAATGTAAGTGTATTGCTATCACGAAGTTACAAGTTCCATGGGATCCTGGTGGCCTTGAGCTTGACCTTGAGTACCTCACACGACATCGGCTTGGGGACAAGCCGAAACTGAAGGAGAGGAGAATGTCACGGACTCCTCAGTGGGCCGGGTTCCACCACGGGCTGTAGCCCAAGCAAGCAAGTAGCGTGGGATTAAAAGGAGCCGCACGCTTCAGAGCGAGGCATCGAAAAAGATAGAACAGAAGGAATTGGCCTCATCTCTTCTTCCTCCCTGCTGCTTCCCAATTCCCCATTCTTCTCCATCCCCAACCTAATTGCTTCTCCTCAATCCCTACCTCTATTCTCTACAAATTAGTACCCCTAAGCACTTGTATCTGGAGTGGTGTGAGACTATTGTATCCTGTGTTTGGAATATATATCCTCCATGTTTGGTGTTCTTCGTTGATATCAAGTGGTTCATCAGAGCTCGTCCACTGGGTACGTGACACCATGGTACTCATCAGTACAGGAGCTATTGGCGAGTTGATGTTTCCTTCTGCTACAGACATGCCATAGGAACTCAATAATTCTGTAGCCTGGCCTGTGCTAGCATACTGAGTTCGGCTTGCATTAGCCCCACTAACAGGCATAGTAATTCCACAAGATCGAACTATACTCACAGGAGAAACATTTGCTACTGCTGGAGAGTTGTGATTCCCGAAATTACCTCTATAGCTCGAAAATCGGTCAGATGGTTCCACAGCCTCATTTGCTTGTTGTACTGCTCCATTTGTTGATTGTGTTCAACTTGATCCTATCTCATTAGATCTATACTCCTCTTTACTTCTTCTAATTCAACTCTGGTAGCATATGGTTGATTTTCCTCTTCGATCTCATCATCTGCCTATGTCTGGCCATCACCCACTTCACAAGTTGAATCAAGGATTTTACCAAAAAGTAAGAAATCTACCTCAACCGGATGCTGATATGCTCCTTCCCCACAGTACCCTCAGATCCGTTAGAGAACAACGTAAGTTCCGGAATTTTACAGGAAAACGAGTTCCCAAACCCTTGCTCTTACTGCTCGCTATCAGATCTGAAGCCAAGATTGGAGCTCTGATACCAGTTGACAGGAACTCTAAAGATTCTTACAGAAGTTACACTAAATATTCAGAGATATTAGACCTTCAGATATAGAACAGGATGAGGAACTACAGAAGAACAGAGATGAGGAAAAGAGAAACAAGGATGAGGCAGCTAGGGGTTTTCTTAACATAAATTCGGGAATGAATCCTTACAAAAGACCTCAACTGGCTTATATAGTGCACAGTTGGGAGCATTAGTGTTCTTAAGCTGCCATTACATTACTAGTAATAGTGTTTTCACTTCAGAATAAGCACAGTGTTTTACTCCTTGTAATCTGCTACGCTGGATCATCGTAAGCGTACCGCCTCACTTCATCTCAGCCGTAGCTTGTAACTTAACGCTTCATAGCGAATTCGGCGCTGAGCTTCTGTTATCGTCAGACTTTACTTCTTCAGACTGCAATTGAGTTCAGTCTTGACATTCTGTTGCTCGGATCAGATGTGCGAAGGATTTGTAATGCGATTTTGTGTGTGCATAGGAGCTTAGTGATGGTTGAATCGTTGATGAAGAAATATGCGCCTTCTGTTGCTGTTTGCCGGGAAGGATGGTGGCAAGAGGATGGGGCTAAAATTCAAACCTTCTGTTTCAAAAAATACTCCATTAACTCCAAATCAACTATTTCCAATAAAAGAGCCGAAACTAATTACTTGCCCTTGCCCTGTTGAGAGGCTACAGAAGTCATTTAGATATGCCAGGTAACAGCAATTTAGCATGCACTTAACTAGACACCCGTCCATCCTGGATGGATGTCTCTATAGATATGTTTGTAAACACAATATTGTTTAATTATCTCATTTAGATATGTTTGGCGTACTAAATTTATTTTGCATGGCTGTTTAGTTAAACCTGTAGTAAGAAAATTTTCTTGGCTCTATTGTAAGACACGGACGTTTTAACTTATGAACGACAATAGAAAGATTAATGAGCTACAATAATATATTCTATGTAAAAATTGATTTACTGTTGCAATCGCACGGGCTAACAGCCCACTACTCACGCCACGTTCACGCACCACGCACGCACTAACAATTAACCCAACTAATGCACGCACGCACGCTCCACACACTACCCATGCGCACGCAGCGAACAGATTCACACTCCACTAACCACTAACTCCATGCAGCTATTCTCACGCCACTTCTCAACGTGGCTTTTACTAGCCCCCCTGCATGCAAGATGCAATAACAATCAAGATTAATATCCAGCAGCCGGGGCAGAGCCGGGAGAGAGACGGGGGGCGCAGAGGGAGCGCGGGCGCAGCCGAGCAGCACGGGGGCAGGCGTAGGTGCACGAGCGGGGGCAGGGGAGCTGAGCGGGCGGGAGGGGCGGGAGGAGCCGGGTGCGCCGGCGGCCGGAGACGCCATGCCGAGCCGGGAGCCAGAGTGAGAAGCACCGAAGAAATCACCAGAGCAAGAGAAGGAAATGGATGGAGGAATGGAGGGAGAGGAGGAACGGAGAAGAAAGAGGAACCAGTAAAGAAATGGAGCTGGGGTATTTCGGCTGACTGGCTGAGAGGATAAGGGAGAGAGAGAAACAGAGTAGAAGAATATCATATTAGAATTACGCAGTAAGCAGAGATACAATATCGGACCAGCACGATGAGTTTCGAGAGGTCGCCTCCACTCCCGTCGCCCCGTGAATGAGAGAGAGAGAGTATGAGCCACCGCCTCTGCAGCCGACGGGAAGGTCCATCGCGTCTTTACAGGTACTAGGCACTACACGAGCGCGGTGCCTCGCCGCCGATTACAGTCGTTGATTACAGTATTGTCACAAAAAGAGTGTTGTATTTCTCATCGGTTTATGTTCTGGCTTGTACAAAGCAGTTGTGTGTGTTCATTGGATTAGTTAGGGTATAGTACCAAGAAAAATAGGTAATTCGATATCAGAATGACATAGTAGAACGGAAAGCAGTAAAAGGCAATACGAAGAACTTACATTTGGGTCACAGGTAGTCTCAGCGTAGATGCGTTTATTTAGAGTTTGATTAGGTAATTCACACTATACATTACAGCATTGAGCATAACGACCAAACATGAACTACCTACGGACCGATGCTGTGGTTGAGCACAGATGCGCTACCAGTCCTAGTACGATATGAACATACCTGTAATTACATATATTTTTTGTGATATTCGCTACTGAAGCAGGCTTGCCTTAGTGACTAACACAGGACTATGTATAGAGAGCAAAACTGGCTAGTAACAGGCACTCTAGTTCAGATGCGAGTTACATGGCGGCGAGTATATTGCCTTAGCAAAAGCTGTACAGTACAAAGTCTGCAACCTGTTGGTAGATATGTTGTGTGTTTCCTGCAAGATACAGAATCATATAAATGTGTAAGCAGGCTAGCTAAAAAACGAATGTAAGGTTGAGTATAATTTTGAGCAATCCAGTAAACGGTTTGTGTTGTGAAAGAAGAATGGATGTAACGCTGGGTATAACTCTGCGATATTCAGAAAAAATTTAGTGTTCTGAAAGAGTCTGGTAAACCGAAGAGTTGGATACTTTTTTTTCAGAGACACTTGTAATAATGAGTTCAAACAGAGAGGTAAAAGGAAACTGATTTAATAGAATCACTGCTTTATGAGTAAAACATGAGTAGGTGTGAATTATGAAGAGAATGTATAAAACATGAGTAGGTGTGAATTACGAAGAGAATGTGACAACTTGTAGGAGCTGTAACAGCGAATACAATTTGTAGGAGCTAAGGCAGTTATAGTGGTTTTCTGAAAATATGTAATTATGTTTGCATTTATTTGGGTCAGTACATGTTTTTTTCTGCATATAGGAAGTGGCAAGTTTGTTTTACTTGAAAGAAGGTAACGTATAGACAGAACTGGGAGATCATCATGTTGCTTTCTAAGAAACGTAACATACCAAGGTGAAACCCGTATGGTATTAAAGTGCTAGTCTAGCATAAATGGATATCATTTGAGATGGACTGAACTGACCTGACCTATGGCCTGCCTACGGTTTCCTGTCGTCATCTCTGAACAATTTCTTAGTGCCTTTTGAGACACTTCGAGAGGTTGTACGCCTGTAACATGAAAAGTATTTCTAAAGATACGTATGATGTGTTTCGGATGGACATTCGTATAATATAGTTTTTTTTGTTGGTCTGGTGCTTACAAAGAAAAAAAATGTCATTAGGGGATATACCGTTTAGAGCTAAGTTGTTGAGGAACAATATATTTTTCTGGTGGAGTTGTGGCCTCGATCGAGATGGTTGAATCTTGTTTCGGTGAGGAGGTGGTTGTACAAACATCAGAGAAAATGCAGGTTAGAAATAGACGATTAGTGATAACAGGTCTAGACAGTGTTGCACATAGCTTTGGAGACTTGTCTTTTTTTTCGAGGTAAATGTGTCTGCACGATATATTAGAGGGATATCAAAACTTGGTACCGTTGTTTCAGAGGTTTGTTCGAGTTCCTTTTTTCTGGAGCGCTGGACTGCTCCGTAGTGCTGTCTTTCTTTGATGGAACTGCTCCTCGCTGCATAAGATTGTGGGCAGCTACAAAGAGTACAGAAATGTGAGAACACAAAAATATTACACTGGATCGGTGTGTTGTTTGGAAAATAAACATACAGTTGTTTCAGGGTTTTGCATAATCTCCTTTCCTTTTTTAGCGATGGCCTGTTCCGCAGTGGTGTCTTGGTGTGAATGGAACTGTCTCTCGCTGGACAAGATCGTTGGCAGCTACAAAGGAAATTGACATGTGAATCTGGTAAACTAAAAAAAATGGATTGTTGTGCTGTTTGAACAATAAACTGTGTGATAAGGGTAGTGTACCGATAATAATGATTAGATGCCTTGTTAACACCATACGTGACAACTACACCAATCCTTGATCCAGCCCTCGTAGGTTTGACCTGTGTAAGGACATCCAAAGTTACATACTGACCAAAGGCAACTCCGGAAATAAACTTACAACTCAAGCATCATAACTTACCATTACTTTGACATTTTCTTTATTCATATTGATGCTTCCGAGCCATTACTTCAATTCTGACATGGTCAACTTGTCCGGCTTTGCCATCGATGACACATGCAGGACCCATTGTCAAGCAATAGCACACCCTCACCATTCACAAGACGAGCGAAACACTGCCACCATTACACATCCACAATAACAATAGGGTGTTATTGCTTGTTTTCACCCAAAAAATGCATATGTGCGCATTAAAGGCTGTCTGCCTTCTAAAAAAATCCTAAAGAAACAGAATGAGTATGCTGTTAACGGAGAGATAATATGTATTACATCTAGTACACAACATAGTAACAAAGAAGCTTGGTCTCTACAACAAAGTCTGTTACTGTGCATTGTACCGAAATAAAATTATATTCAGGATCGAACGAATCAGGTCATTTGGATGATTGGTTTGGCTGATATGTTTTGAATTTACACAAGGGATCCAATAATGGTCAGGCATCGCATTTCCCTAGCAATCTATAAAAGATAGTAGTGTTATAAACCTTGTCATCGGGTAGCATTTCAATAACCCCACTTATTCATAGAATGATGGTTTTTTATTCTAATAAATTCCAGCCTATCAATTGAGCAGTAAACTAATTTCACAAGATAACATGGGAAGATTTGATCAGATCAGAAAATGTTGAGGATAACACTGGAATATGCCCTCCCATCGAAGTACTGAAACGTCTTAAGAAGTATCGCAATAACAGCAGCAATAACACGATTAGAATGTTGCTACTCTCACACCAAGCATGTTAAACTATACTCCAGCAACATGATTAGTAAATATGACAGACTAACAGGAAAATAAACTATTTCATGTAGAGTAGTAAAAAGAAACAAGCTAAACCAAATGGAGCAGCAACTTCTCACATTTCATTTCTAAGCTGAAATAAATAGGAAAAAATCATGCACCAAGACACTGATATGAGTTCATGGCTAAATATGACCACTCATCCAAAAGTTGGCTTTAGTTCAGTACATAAAACTATCACATGGGAACAAATAGATTTAGAAATGGAGATGAGCTAGTTTTTCATGGCTTGGTGAATGATCTTTGCCTTCCTAATTACCAGCAATTGATCTCCCTCTCTTTAAATGATGGTGTAGGTTTCATAGTCACAGAACATCATCTTAATTTTAGGACCCCAAATCAGATCTTATGCATGAAAAAAAGGAATCTGAAAGCGACAGATTATACCTCAATTTGAGCCCTCTTCGGGTTAGCAAATATGTGGAGTTCCAAATGATATATACGAATCAAAACTATGGAAGAATACAAACTTTCAAAGCAAATGCAACTTCCTAAGTCTAATTTTCTCTTGCACTAAAATTTATGTGACATATCTACACTTGAAGATATATCAAGTACTTGAAGTACCTATCGACTGACAAATATATCAGTGGACACCTAACAATATACATTCATCTGTAGCTGCACTGCACATGTGAACCACAGAACAACCCATGTGTTCTTACATTGTCCCTGTGCTGGGAAATGAATTGTTTAGTTAAAGCAGTAAAACCCAGCCAACTGCTGCATCGTCATGATAAAGATGATGGATTGATGGGTTTCTTCAAAACCAGAACTAAGAAAGACATTTCATAGAAAATACCATGACAATCCTAGACAGTTCAGGAACTTCTTGAAGCATAGATTGACAATTGAGCAAATGCTATACGACACCTGGTGGTGCAAGAACAGTAATGTCTGGGTGTGTGTCTACGTATTCCTGTTAAAATCGAGGCAAAATAGTCAATAAAAGTTGCAAAACTTAACAGGATAAAATGGACCTAATATTTTTTAAATTATATATTGAACATGTCTCACAAAGAGAGGTCTAACCTTCTTTTAACATATTATGTATTACCGCCCTCCAATAACCGTTGCCATTCCTTTGCAGTGAACTGCAGAAAATGTAATGCTATCATTTTGTTGCCAATAAAATAAGGAAAAACTCATACAACTAGAGAGTATGTAAATATTTATCATTCCTGAGAAATAGCACATAAAGGTATTAAATAAACGAGATGTATTAGCCTTATGCAGAACAACCTACAAAGGGCCCTGATCCGACAGAGGTCTTGTTTGATCAACAGCAACAAACAGAATGCCTTTCTTCCTGCAATACATTCTAGAAGGATGAAAAGCTGATAATCTGGACAAAAATGAAAACCGCATGTTGCAAGCTAAACATAAAATAAGTCGGTTTGCAGCATCAGCTGACAAATAGAAGCAGCAAACACATAGCTTCAACACTTCAACTGCACCATGGTAAAAATAGTACCAAACTACAACTTATGAGCATTTTATCCATTCTGACAAGTCAGGACAGAGATACTGTAACTCCATATGATATCCAACAACAGCAAAGAAAAAAATATGCATGCACAATACTTTTTTCTAATAATAATAACAAAAGAGGACTGTTAAAATAGTTATCTTATCTTGTAGCAGTAGTTTCCGTACCTGGTTATTATTCCGAGAACATTCACTTTTAGAGTGTGACTACAAAAGAGTTATGCTCGTAGTTAAAGAGCGAGAGGAGAGGCAGTAAACACATGTACTGGAAAATCAACAGCCTAAACGAACACACCAATAACTGCCTTTAAATATTTTATTCCTTTCGCTACCTGGATACCGAACACTCTATATATGCTGCATCAGAAGAAGCAACCTATGGTCCTGTCACTGCAAATCCCGAATGAATTTCCCCTTCTGATAAAGGAACAAGCCATTGCTTTTGTTGATACTTAGTCCCATATCTTAGCAGGACCTATAACGTGATTTTCATATCATAAATCATCGTATACCAAACTATTCGCACCAACTGTAATAAAGCATTCAAACCAACAGTAATAAAGCATTCAAACCTGAGACATGTTTTAAGACCCTTCTACAAATGAGTAGCATACTAAAGATAACATGGGTCATTTGCAATGAATAACATAAAAACACCGTCTATCAATGCTATACACATTTAGAAAATAGAATAAGGAAAACTCGTAGTCTAATTTTTGTTTTTAGATACCCAAAACTGCAGGAACAAGATGCAAGAGGATAACTGGTAGTGTCATGGCTTGTTAAACACCACTAAGAATCTAAAGCTACATATAGGTCGAGGATTTCAGAGAACAGTTATCTCTCAAAATATGTATGACTAATGGGTAATGGCGCAAGATATAATGACTACCTTTGGAAATCTTTCCTTATAAAAGAGCGTACATAATTTGGTCTTACCTCCGTGTTACCTGTATCAGGTGCAGCACATAAATATCTATGGAGCCCAAACTAAACGACCCATAATCTCACACAAATATCCATACTCAATATTTATGAGGCCTGCACCTAGCAAAATATGAACCGGACCTCCAGGAGAAACATGAGGACTGGCCTTATATAGCAGCTCTCTTAATCTAGCGGCACTATCAAGCTGTAGATCAACCATCTTAATCAGCGTAGAACAAGCAAGCACAAAATTCAAAAATAAATGCACCGTACATTAGTAAAGTAAGAAATAATGTGCTAGATTTCCAGGATCAGGTAAACAAAAAAAAGCCTTATATAGCAGCTCTCTTGATCTAACAAAACTTAAAACATTACTAACAAAAACTACAACAAAATGGTAAAGTAACGAACTGCACTAGTTTCAGTTTATCATTTATGGCAAGTCCATACACTGTACCAGAGAGATGTGCTCTTGTCAATCCTCAGTCGTGTATCGGCATATTCAGTGTGCATTCTTCATTGTCCACGTAAGTCTACCAATAGTCTCCACAAGAACAAGCTCCATCCTTGAAATGGTGGAACCTGCTTGAATCTCTCACAATAATGTCTCTGTTCACAATCTTTGATATCATCTTGATTGCAACATGGCAGTCTAGGCAGGCAGTCAGATTCTTCATAACCCTAATTGTCGTCCCTGGTGGGGTGTTAATCAGAGCAAATGCAATGGCCAATCTCTCACTGTGGTATTTCAATGACTCCAACTTTAGCTCATCATCCACCAGATGCAAGGCACAGCTAGTGTCGGGCTTATATCCTTGTTTATCCATCTCTTTGTACAACCTCTCTAGCTCATATTTAATCTCAGCAATCATTGGGTTGGTTTGATCATTTGAAGAAAAGCTGTAGATTTTTTGCTTTATTTCGACCCAACTGCAACCTGACTCTTTCCTAAGTCCTCGATCTCTCATGATCTTTTTAACACGTGCAGCATCTTCCCATTTACCAGCTTTCGCATATATGTTGGACAGTATAACGTAGGGCGTCGCGTCTATGGGCCCCATACTGAACAAATTGTCAGCTGCCACTTTAGCTAAATCCTGGTTTCCATAGATCCTACACGAGTGAAGAATGGAGGTCCATATGATTGGATCAGCTTCAAATGGCATCTCGCTCAATATTTTCTGAACTTCATCGAAACGGCCCACCCGACCCAATGTGTCGACAGCACAAGAATAGTGTTCCTTCCAAGGGGATATATCATATTCATGTTTCATCAAGTCAAAGTATTTCATGCATTCTTCTGCAAGACCGTTGTGACTGCAGGCTGATAGTACACTTAAGAAGGTGACTGAATCTGGTTCAAAACCACAACGAAGCATGTCTTCAAACATCTTGATGGCATTTTTTGCCTGTCCATAGTGCGCATAGGCTGAAATAACAGCGTTCCATGAGATGGAATTCCTCTTAGGCATCTCATCAAATGTTCGGAGTGCTTCATCCAAACAGCCACACTTTGCGTACATGTCAAGAAGGGCACTGCCTGCGAACACGCTGGACCTGTGTCCTGATCTTACGAGGTGAGAATGCAATTGCGTTCCAAGCCCAATCATTGCCAGGCTCGAGGAAGCCTTAATGATGCTTGAAAATGTTGCCCTGTCCGGGCTCAGACCAGCTATTCTCATATCACAGAATAACTGTAGTGCTTCTTCATGCTGCCCATTCTGGACATACCCAGTTATCATTGTTGTCCATGAAATGCCATTTTTGTCATTTTTGTTAACAAAATTGGTTTTTGCAGCATCCAGCATGCCACATTTTGAGTACATGTCAATCAGGGCGTTGCCCACAAGATCCTCTAAAGTAAGACCAAGAAGGACCAATTGAGCATGTATTTGTTTCCCAATCCCAATGTCAGGCAACGACCCAGCTACACTCAGCAAACTAGCATAAGGTAAGGCCTGCCTGTCAAAACCGAGCATCTGCATCTCCCTGAATAGCCGTAGCACCGTGCTGGCGCACCGGTTCCAAACATAGCCTGCAATCATCACATTATACGAGACATTGTCACGCTCTGGCATCTCATCGAACAACTTCTTCATCTCACTAAGGCAGTCCCATTTCGAGTAGAAATCCAGCAATGAGTTGCTAACAAACACGTTGTGCGCTGAGGTGGCTCTAAGCACGAGACCGTGAACCTGACGCCCAAGGTGAAGATCACCCATACCAGTTGCCACGGTGAGCATGCTCGAAAACGTGAACCGGCTGGTGCCAAGACCTGCACGGCGCATAGCCGCAAATAGGTCGAGCGCTTCCCCATGCAACCCCAACTTGGAGCACCCCATCATCATAGCATTGTACGTGACCGAGTCCCTCTCTGGCATCTCTTGGAAGACTCTCTGGCCAGCGGAAAGGAGACCATGCTTGCAGTATGCGTCGAGCAGCGTGTTGCAGATGACAATATTGGTGTGAAGACCGAGCTTGATGGCGAAGGGATGGAGCGACATGGTACCACAGCCAGGCACGTTAAGCACGGTGGAAACGGTGACACGGTCCGGGGTGACGCCCTCCCTCAGCATGTCGCGGAAGAGCAAGAAGGCATCCGAGCCACGCCCGGCCGCGGTGAACGTGCTCATCATGACGGTCCAGGTGACGGCGTCACGATGCGGGGCGGCGCGGAAGAGGAATTCGGCGGCAGAGATGTCGCCGGACCTGGAGTAACCGGAGAGCATGCGGTTGAGAGAGAAGACGTTCTTGTGGGGCATTTGGTCGAACAGGGCGTGGGCGTGGGCGTGGGCGTGGGCGTGGGTGAGGCGGCCGGAGGAAATGAGGGAGCGGAGGTGGAGGTTGAGGCGGTAGGTGGCGGGGTCGAAGCCCGTCTTGACCATGCGGGCGTCGAGCGCCGTGGCAGGGCCAAGCCGGGTGGCGCGGGAGAGGCGGCGCCGGCGGCCGAAGGCCGAGCCGGGCGCAGCGCCAGGAGAGAGAGAGAGGGGCGCAGCGGGAGCGGGAGCGGGAGCGGGAGCGCGGGCGCAGCCGAGCCATGGGAGGCGCGAGGGCCAGCCGAGCAGCACGGGGGCAGGCGTAGGTGCACGAGCGGGCCGGGCGGCCCAAACACCGGAGGCGCAGGCGACGCGGGCCGATCGCGCGGGAGGGGCCGGAGACGCTGTCAGATCCTGAAGTTTCAGAATCTGCTTGGATGTATTTCTGGACTCTTGGTGGGAGGGATTCAGACGGCGAGAAGGCGAAAGAAACTAGCGCTAGGGTTCTACGAGCTAACAAACTAAAGGAAACGAATAGGCTGTTCTTTCGTGCCTTCCATTCCTAAAGTCACTGGGTTATAAAGCCCGCGATTACATCAAGGTTTAGAGTACATAATCGGTGCTTAAGTAGCAGACAAACTTAACAGCAAGTTTAAGAAATGCGACAATGTAGCTGACGCCACAGAGAACATTGGAAACGAAGTTGACCGTCGGATCCATCATCTCCCGCTGGTCCTCACATCTGGCCATCCATTCTTCGTAAGTGGAGTCGTCAAAGTGTTACAAAGCCTGCCGACTTCCCTCACAGCACCCCCTTTGAAATGAACCGATCAGAAATTTCAGTCTTCAGATGATATTCAGTATCTGACGGACGCCATGCCGAGCCCGGAGCCAGAGGGAGAAGCACCGAAAAAATCACCAGAGCAAGAGAGGGAAATGGATGGAGGAATGGACAATGCTTCGATTTCGATCTTCACTTCTTTCTTGGATGCCTGAAGTTTGTGTTCGCATTTCATCAAAGGGAAAGTGGGCTGTACCTACACGAAGAAAAGAGTTGCTCGTGTAAAAGCAATATCTTCTATTTGACTTATCTAGCCGTGTCTTGTCTTGCACATACTCGGCTCGGTGAATGGTTCATCTTCGATTGGCATGGTCCTTTGGATGTAAGAGATCTCGTTTGCTGGCCGGGACCTTCCATGAGTTTAGATCTCTATGTATGAATCTCTTATGAAATCCCATACTTTTTCTCATTTCAGAACGATCAACATACTGTGTGACTTCTGCGTGACAGTTCTTGCATTTCGTTTGTTGCTTTGCATGAACATTTAGATATTGGAAAGCGAACTCCCTTAATTAGGAATTTCATAGATAGAGAAGGATGGGAGCTGAGGGAGAGACTGACTAACTACCCGGATCAATGCTGATTGACGACTGAATAAGTAGCCGGAAGCAACAACTGCACGAGAGAGAAAGAGCAGATCCAACTAAGGAAATGCAGTACCTGTTTTGTCGGAGCTAATCATGCAAAGCTAGCGTAGCGCCAGCCGTCGAAGTGAATAAATTCGAAAGAACGAAGAAGTAAGGAAATGAGACGACTCTTTCTTGAACAATTTCATAAGCAGATCTTCCCCTCCACACCAATCCCGAGTTTTTTTTTGTTGAGGAACCGTCGCTGGCGAGTCCAGTCCGAACGATTACCTCGTAAACAAGCATAGAATCGCTTAGAACAATGCAAGAACGCAAATACAGAATAGTAGATTTAACACAAAGATATAGGGGCTTCTTGCTTCTCTTTATTCCTTCATCAATCGATCAGTCTTTTACAATGAATAGTACCCCCTATTTATAGGCTACAGACCCTGCTAGAGTTTGGGATGAGGAGCCCACCTTGGGCCAGGACTTCTAGCCTGGGCCCGGTTTCTTAACACTCCCCCTTGGGCACTCATTCTTCATGTCCATGTCTCGTCAAAACTTCATAAAAACCCAGTAGAAAAAATTTGGAGAAAGAGTACATGAAACACATTCTGCTGTGTTGCACAAATTGCCTCGTTAAAAACCTTAGCCGAAAAACTTCAGGAAAAACTCGTCAAGGGAAAAAAAGTACAATCCACCCAATTTCATTTAATCTCCATGATTTATTCTTTGGGTACTCGATCTTCGTGATCAAGTTTCAATAATAAGTTCGTGAAGATTCTCCCCCTAAATTCTGCACTTCTCTAAGTCTCATCATTTCAATTCCACGTATGCATCTTTTAAAGCTAGACGCTGGAAGTGACTTAGTGAATAAATCTGCAAGATTTTCACACGACTTAGTATGCAGTACTTTAATTTCGTCCATCTTTTGCAATTCATGAGCAAAGAAGAACTTGGGGTTCATATGCTTTGTGAGAAGACTCTTCACATAACCCATCTGCACTTGTGCAACACAAGCTGCATTATCTTCATAGATAATTGTGAGGGTTTGTGCGGTATTCAATCCACATGACTACTAGATGTGGTGAATCATCCGCTGAAGCTAAGCACATTCTCGTGAGGCCTCGTACAGTGCTATTATTTTCAAGTGGTTTGTTGAAGTCGATACGAGAATCTGCTTAGACGATTTCCATGGAATTGCAGTTCCACCACATAGGAATACATAGCCTGTTTGCAACTTGGCTATAAGCGGGTGCGACAGGTACCCGGCATCTGCATAGCCAGTCATATTCAGGTCTTGGTTCTTTCTGTAGAACAGACCAAGTTCTTTGCTTCCTTAGAGATATCAGAAGATATCATTCATTCCCTGCCAATGCCTTTGGTAGGTTCTGCACTATACCTTGCTTATAGGTTCACGACAAATGCAATGCCCGATCTAGTACAGTTTGCTGAATATATGAGTGCTCCTACTGCGCTCAAGTATGGGAATTCTGGTCCCAGGACTTCCTCCCCCTCTTCTTTAGGTCTGTACAGATCATTGTCTTGCTGCAAAGATCTCCCGGCCATTGGCACTTTCGAAGGGTATGCCTTTTCAAAATCAAGCCTTTCTAACACCTTCTAAATGTAGGCTGATTAATGCACTAATATCCCTTCAGGGGTATGCTCAAGCTGCAAGCCTATGCAATGTTTGGTTTTACCCAAATTTTTCATTTCGATCTCCGATTTCGGGTAAGAGCTTGCTTTCTTAATATCCTTCAGGGTTTCGGTGATATTCAGATCATCTTCATGCACTGAGATTATACATAATCCATGCTGGGATCGTCGTATAAATACACAGAAATTATTCTCATTGTTCGTGTAGCTTTTCTTGCATAGAAAGTCACTTCAAGCGATTATACCACGTCCTGCTTGATTGCTTAAGTCCGTACAGTGACTTTCTGAGTTTCACACTATACATATTTCTATTTGCTCTGTCTTAGTTCGGGACAGGGATACATTCAGGTATCTTCATACAAATGCCCGAATCCAATATTTCATAAAGGTATGCTGTTACCACATCCATCACTTTCACTTCTAACTTCAAGTTTACTGCCATAGAGATTAAATATCTAAAGGGAGTTTCGCCTATGACCGGGGAATAGGTTTCTTCATAATCATCTCCTGGACGTTCAGTGAAACCTTGCGCAACGAGCCTTGCTTCTTTTCATTTCTCTTTTGAACAAGTACCCACTTATGCCCTACAGGGTGCACATGGGGAGGCATGCGGCTTACAGGCCCAAACACCTCTCTTTTGTTCAGAGAGAATAATTTAGTTTCTATTGCCTTCTTCCAATCTTCTCAATCTGATCTTTTCTTTCATTCAGCGAGCGATGCAAGCTCTGGATCAAGATCGATGATTGTGGTAAAATTTTTTGCAAAGTAAATGTCGACATAGGCTGTTGTCTTATTCATAGATTCTCCTGAGGTCACAAAGTTTATAGCTATTTTTTCAAGGGGCGATTCTTCTAATGCTTCTACTTGCTCACCGCTGCTTTCAATTGTGGGGTAAGTCCCTTTAGTTTTTCAGCTCCGATGTGTGCACACACATCCATGCTGATGTCTCCCTTCATAGGGATGTTCAATTCTGGTATGCCTTTTTCTGAAGGTTCTATACTAGTGCTAGGTCTCAACTGGCTCCCCTTTTGATTCTAGGGAACTTCGGTGATCGGCTGTGTCAAGTCCTTCTTATCCTTTTTCACCAGGCATCCCCGGTTACTTTGGATTCGAGAGGCCGGAGTTCTCGTCCTTTCTGAGGCCTTAGGACAGGATTAGGGATACCTTCATCGGTATTTTGACCCTTTCTGGTGCATTGCGTCTAGGCATATGCTACTTGGTCACGCTCTTCAAATCACTAAAGTGGTCAGGCAGTTGATTCACTGATGCTTGCAAATCAATTATCTTCTGGACTTCAATTATCTTCTAGACTTCGCTATTTGCTTCACTAGTGCACGGGTCATGTGCATAGATTTCAATTGTCTTCTAGACTTCAATTATCTTCTGGACTTCCCGTGGCTTGTGTAACAGTTCAAATCTGGGTTTGTGTTTCAAATGTAAGAGAATAAGTAGAAATTAAAAACTTTTCTTGCATCTTGAAGTTTTTGAGCATTTCTGTAATTCTTGTAAAGGAATTGTGGGAAATCAAAAACCCAAACCTTCAAATTGACTAATGTCATGACCCTTCTTTTCCAACCCTGGTCAAATCTAGTGATCATCTACTAGAAATAATTTTCCTGGGTTCTAAGCATGTTGTGTGACCCCTCTGAAAAATTTCACAATTTTTAAAAATTGTTTGAATATTTTAAGAGGCAGTCAAACTATTCTGACCTTTGGTCAAACCCTAATCAGAACCTTGAAGAATTTTTAGAGAAAAATGCTCTGCATAAAAACCTCTAAAAATTTTATACAAGGTCCATCTCAAAGTCAGCAAGCCTCTGTAAAAAAATTCATAAATGTAGGAGCTAGTTTGCTACTTCTAAAAATTCCTCAAAATTGTCAGCTCAATTGAAGCCCTAAGTCAATGTCCTGGTTGGGTTTGAGTCTAACCTGAGCCCAAACCTTGGTCTCGGTTGGACTCAACCATCTCAGCCTGGCCTCGAGCTCTTTCTAGGTCGTGGTCAATTGCAGCCGTTGGATCTCCTACCCACCGCCGAGATCTGCGGGAGCTCCTCAAAGACCTCCTTTGGGTCTTTGTAAAAAGACCTCCCACACGTTTAGACCACCCCTGGTCACAACCACCTTGGATCTTCTTGCAAAGACCACCCTCCCGGACCTCCCCTTGAACCTCTCTTTGTATCTTCGCAAAGACCACCCTAAGTCGTCTTCGAAGACCTCCTCGGAGACCACCTCCAGACCACCTTGGTGTTTTTGCAAAGACCACCCCCGATGGTCTTTTGCAAGGATGACCCTCCAGACCAATTCAGACGACCACCTCCGTTAGCGCCTCGGTGATCGTGGGTCGTCCAAGTGTTGATCTGTGCCTCAGATCTCCTTGAGCGTTAGGACCTCCGAACCTCACTTTAAATTTGGGCCCTCCATTTCCAATCCAACCACCTAGACCTCCTGACTTAAACCTAAGTCTACCCCAACCGTTATGTTCTTTTGACCAGTCCTCTTTGGGATCCCTCACTGACTGTTGGGACCTCTCCGAGCCTGGTCATCATCGTTTTTGTGCGCGTGCGGGTGTGCCAAAGCCATGGCAACGTGGAGCAGTGATTTGTCATTTCATGTCCTTATCAATGGCTCTTTGCTGCCAACCCTAAATGCGTGTCAGCACCTTTTCCCCCAAAGTCTCCTTTCCACCTGCCCTGTCATTTCATGTACTTCCATGGCAAGGACTTTTGACTCAGTGCACCCTTGGGGCTCTGCCATTGCTTCTCCTTGCTCTCTCAGCTATATAGGACCCTGAGCTCTTCCTTAGCTTCTTTTAGACACCACGTTGCAAACCTGAGCTCCTCCTCTGTGTGTTCTTGTGCTCAGAACACCAGAGGACCTCCTTTTCGCCATTGTCGGACCTTGGAGCTCCTCGAGGACATCCGAGCTTCAGTGGTTCAAATAGCAATCTTGGCATGTAAACTTGTTCACATGGTCACCTTAAGCATTTCCCTAACTTGTTTGGTTTGACCTTCATAGAGATTGTCAAACTTGGGGACTTGCTCTTTGTCGGCCACACTCACCCCGTTCTTCCTCAGTACCGGTGGTGGTTGTCGTCGCCAACGCTTCCTCGATCACCTCTAGACCTTCTTCATCCTCAGGTACCCTCTCATTAGTCCTTTTTGGCCTGGGCACTTGGTTTTCAGAAAAATGCGGAGCTCCTTTACGTTTTTCATTTTTGGCCGTGCGTTGCCGCGCCGCCCTTTTTCCGGCTAGCCACCGCTGAGTTCCTCCTCCGTGGTCGCCACCTACACCAGTGTGTGCACGTGGCTATTACGGACTCGTTTTGGCCCTTGGTCAGCGCCGGCGTGGTCCATGTCGCCGGCGGTGAGCTTCTCCCTGCCCTCGGGATTTTGTCGGACAACGTCGGCTTTGTGCGTTGTCAAGTTAAGACAGAGATCCTCTTATTAATGAGCTAATCATTGGTTAGCAGTAATGGCTGTCGGATTTGGTTCTGTGTCGATCTCATGTGGCCCACGTTCCCTGTTGTCATACTTTGGACCACCCCTTCGACAAACCTTAGGACCACCTCGGGTTGATTTTGGCCGTCCATGATCTCCTCTGTATAGATCTGGACCGTCCCGACCACTAACCCTGAGGCTTGTTGTAAAGAAAGCCGCCAGGACCTCCTAGGACAAATCTCAGTCGTTAAAGATCTCTGGGGGACAACTCGTAGCCGTAGGTTTTCCATTTTGTACAACTTAAGTGCCAGGTTCTCCCCCTAGCTTAGATCCTGACCGTTAAAAACCTCCTTGGGTTTAATCATGACCGTAGGAGCACCTCGGTGTTTCCGCAAAGGACCACCCTGGTCATTTTGCGAAAACCACCCCTAAGACCACCATCGGGGTCCTCTTTGCAAAAGACCACCTCCTGGTCCTTTGTTAAGAGAACCTCAGGACTCCCTCGTGTAGATCTTGACCGTTAAGACATCCTCCGTGAGATCTTGGCCGTCAGGACCTCCCTCGGTAGATCTCGACCGTAAGACCTTCCTCGGTGGAGATCTTGGCAGTTAAGACCTCCTTCGGAAGATCTTAGCCACCAGGACCTCCCCTCCCTCAAATCCCACCGTCCAGACCTCCTCTCTTAGAGTTAGCCTTAGGACCTCCCCGTGGAGCTCGGGACCGCCAGATTTTGATCCGACGGTCAAGACCTCCCTAGTGCGCGTTGCGCTGGTGCGGTTTTCCCCCTAGTGCTGGGGCCATTGGATCCAATCTGAATGGCCACAGCCTCTCCTTTTGACTTAGCCATGTTGGAGCAGCCCGAGAGTTTGTATTTTCAAACTGTTAATTGCATAAATTTCAAAAGTGCATAACTATCTCATTTAACTCCTTTTAGAGTGATTCAAATTGTGTTAGCTCTATAATGACATGAACTTTAACTTGAGAATGAATTTAGGCACTGTTCTGTACTAGAAAATGATGTATGTTGTATTAGGGGCTTAACATGAAATGATGCTTAGAAATTAGAAATTACTTCAAAATTTGTAAAATGCATAACTTTTTCTCTGTAATTCCAAACTAAGCAAACTAAACTTTGTTAAAATCCTCTAGTAATGTACTTTAGTGTAGAATAGGTTTTAATGTGGTCTTTGCCACTGAAATTAATGATACACTAGTTTTACAACTTAGAAAAATCATAACAAATTCATTGTAACTACAAATGAAGTAAACTCAGTTTTGCTAACCTTAGGATGTAAATATCTACCTACTATAAAAATTTTAAGTTCAAATTCTTTCTAGAAAATTATGTCATGAACAGTAACCAAAAACAATTTAATTTTGATTTTTCCAACAGACTGAAATTGACTTAGCTATAACTTTTGCATGTTTAGTCCAAATCAAATGATTCTTGTTGCTAATTTTGTCTTAAATCATACTCTACCTGCTGTGTAAATTTCATTGGTTTTGGATGACTTTTGGTTTTGAGTCTTCTTCAGTGTTCATCGTCTTTATTGGATTTTCTCGTTCTTTCGATAGGTTCTGATGATTGTGTTGGTTGCGAGAGCGATCCTCTACAACAAACAAGTGATCTCCAACAAGGCAAGCAGATGTAGCATCATTTGATCATATTGCTCCCATTACTTTTAAATTCTAATATCTTGTTTGCAAAAACTAAGTATGCATGCTTTCTTGTATCAAAGTTAATTTTATCGTTTAGATGTAGTTAATCCCATTGCATAGTTTTCCTGAAATTGTTCACCCCCGCCACTGCCCTAGGTTATTATCCTCACTGGTGAATTAGAGCCCGGTGAATGATTTATGGCCTTTTTATTGTCTTTACGATATGATGCTTAGCAATGCTTAGTTACCGGTAGAATTGAGCGGTTATCGACTTAGTCGATGACCTTGATCACACAAAACTTATTATTGCTTATGTTCAGCATCTTGTGCCTTATTTATTTGTGAAAACTAAAACTGAAAATAAAATGATTTGGACTTGGGCACAATGGTAAGATGGTGTGCTTTTGGGTGTGACTGGAATGGTGCCCGAGTCAATAAGGACCAAATTACTTGCGCCACCGTACTGAGCATTTTGCGTGCTAACCACACTAGAGGAAAATGGGATCTCTCTAGACTTAGTACTTTGGGGGGTGTTAATTAATGAGTCGCGTGGTGGGTTGTATATTCCTATATGCAACGTGGGTCACGTGAAAGAGGGGAGCATCCGCGTGGAGACTGGAAAGAAACAGTCGCCAAGGCAGAATTCATGGTGTTGGCTGTTTGATGATGTGAACAAAAGAGCTTACAGAAAGATATAGTTGTGATATAGAGTCGCTAGGCATTTCTGCTTGCTTGGTGGTTAAAGAACCCGAGCATTTCGAATCTTAGCGGGAGCCTATTTTTCACATTTCTCCTCACGTGGTACGTGTGAGACATAGTTGCCGGAATGTGTTTGATTGCCTCGCCTGGTGGTTAAAGAATAAAGCATGGCACGATTGGTAGGGAATCATCAATTTTGCTATTGTTTACCATATGAAGTTAGGAATCGCTCTAGTGTTGCTTTTTTTCTCTTCTTTCCGAGAGAGAAGGAATTACTTAAGGTTGTGTGTATTGTTCTTCGGTTGAAAGAATATTATTATATAAACAGGTAAGATAAGAATCATGTGGTGTGAGCAATCTGTAAGGCATTGCTTTGGGAGAAATCTGAAGTTGAGATGTTTAGCAGGCAAAGCGGCGTGAGGTGAGGACAAACATTCCCTATACAGACGGACTTGTAAGGAAGGAAAAGAAAAGAAGAATGAGCTAAGCCTATACACTACAGAGATAGAGACAGAAATCCAAGACCAAGAGGAGGAATACTAAAGACGAAGTTGGTCATTTCATTTTCGAAAGAAGCCTAAGACTACCTTCTTCGAGGGCGCCTTGAACTTGCTGACTTCACTGCTGCTGCTGCTGGAGCATTGGACTTCGCATCAGCAGCAGCAGCAATAGGAGGAATGAGCAGTGGCCTCGGGAGGCATGGTGTACAATTGTTATGGCGAGTTAGAGTGGGGTAAATGACTCTTTAAAATTTTTCTCCCATGTCAAAATAAATCATTAGATGTCAGATAAGTTGTTTAGATTCTGTATAAGTTAGAGATAGAGTTTTGATAATTGTATACTTATCTGGAATTGGCTTGTATCGCACTGGGATGGTTTTGATCTGTTGTTGTCGTACGGGACTGTTCACAACCCAGCAATATAAATTAGAACTCGTTGCCATGGTTGCTGGCATGAGATTGCCTCTTATTCTTCTCTCACGCTTCTTTCAATCTACAAACTTCTTTATGGTATCAGAGCCAGCACACCACATCAAGCATGTTGACGACTAGCAACAACTCCATCACCTCAACCGGTTACACCTCATCCGGCAGACTTCTCCTCACTCCATCGTTCGGTCACCTTGATCAATATCAAATTGACCTGCACCAACTGTTGTGTAGTCTTTTCAACTACTGCCGCACCTTCATGGCTAGCAATTGCCCGGCTATGTAGATGACACTGCTGTTCGGCCGGCTGCAACGATCACCCAAGTGATGACAAAAGGAAGAGATGAGACCGAGGTCATAAAGCCAGCCTACACCGTCTAGCTACAACAAGACCAGATGATATTGGGTGACATCCTCTTCTCATTATCTGAGGAGGTTCTTGCTCAAGTTCTCTTCTTTGTGATGGCAATAGAAGTCTGGCAAGCCCTAGAATCCATGTTCGCATGAAGCTCCAGAGTATGAATCATGCACCTTAGAGTGCAGCTTACCACATTCAGGAAAAATGGTTTCTCAATGGCGGAATACTTCGTCAAGATGAAGAGCTATGTAGACACCTTGGGATCCATTGGCTAATGGCTGTGGGATGAGGAGATCATCTCCTACATGTTGGCTAGCCTTGGTTCTGATTATGACACACTTGTCACCTCCATCTGCACAAGAACAGATCCTATGACTATTACGGATTTGTATGCTCATATGGTGAGCTATGGTGCAATTCAGATTAAAGATGCTTTCTGCGAACGATGTTTAGCGGAACAACAACAACAACCAAGGACATGGTGGTGAATGTGGTTGTGGTAGCAAATGTGGCGGCAACAACAACACTTTCTGGAGCACGAACCAAGGTGGCGGTGCAAGGCGTCCTGTGTGTCAAATCTGTGCCAAAACAGCCATATTGCACTAAAGTGCTACACCAGTTCGATCATGCATATCAGGTACAAGATCGATTTGCCTTCATGGTAGCGACCTCCCTTGTTGATGATCCAAGCTAGTACACCAACATCGGAGTGACCAACCACATCACTGGAGACCTTGACAAGCTTTTGGTTAAGGAAAAAAAATACTATAGCAAGGATCATTTACAAGTGGCTAATGGTTCAGGTTTGGCTATATCACAAACTAGTCATTCTTAGAATTTTCCACAGATCGCCCTCTTAAAACAGTAGTGTTTCTATACTTTTCTCTCTAATAAGAGCAGCACTAATCTCAAAGCAAATGAAGAGATAAGTAACATCTATTCATCATTCATAGTGCTTTAAAAATTATGCAAATCACTATTGAGGAAAGCATAGAAGCACCTCCCTCTAAACAATATTTTACATGTTCCTGAAATCAAATAGAATTTGCTTTCTGATCATTGGTTTATTAAAGATAATAATGTATTCATTGAGTTTCACCCTAATCATTTCTTTGTCATGGATCAGCTCATGAAGAGGGCCATTCTCCAAGGTAGATGCCAAATGGGTTTGTATCCACTGCCAACATTGCCTAATCCTTCCTCATCCAAGGTTGCCTTCAACAGTGTCAAAGCCAGAACCAATCTGTGGCATTGCCATCTTGATCATCCATTTCCTTTAATAGTTAATCGTGTCCTTTGATCCAACAGTCTTCCAGTAGTACCAAATATAGACAATGCATCTATATGTAATGCATGTCAACAAGGGAAAAGCCATGAGCTCCCCTTTTCTAGTTTAGAACATGTATTGGGCTCTGTTCTTAATGTCATATTCTCTAATGTATGGGGTCTACTTGTAACCTCTGTCGGAGGATATAAGTATTACATGAGTTTCATTGTTGATTTTAGCAAATATACTTGGCTATATTCTCTCAAATCTAAATCTAAATGTGTTTGGTTCTTGAATATTGCATAGGATTTTTAGCAATACAAATAGCACTAGTGTTATCATATAAAAGTGGAACACTGTCCAATTCTAAGCCAAAATCCTTAAGTGTAGCTATTATCCAAAGAAATTGTGGGCAACAAGAAGTGGCACCTACATATTCAACCTTAGCAGTGGAAAGTGCAACAGACAATTATTTCTAGAAGCCCACAAAATAAGAGATGTGCTTAAGAAGTAATATGTGCCAGAAGTACTCTTCCTGTCGCTTCTAATTGATCTAAGTGCTCTTGGAAGTTCATTACCAAGTCTAAGAGCTAGCTTTCTAAAGTGACTGAAAGCTTCCTCCTTAGATGCCATAAAATAATGTAACATCCCAAAATTTTATTTGCTTTTCTTGGATTTATTTGGTATTTATTTGGAATTTTCCGGATTATATTCTATAGCTTAGGGCAAGAAAGCTTAATTTGTTTATTTCTAAAAGCCAAAAATAGTTGATTGTATTTTTCCTAGTTCTCCTAGACTTCTCCATCTCTCCTCACTCTCACCCACCGGTGGAGCCGCCTATCATCTCCTTCCTTCCCTTCGTCCACCTCCGAGTTCTTAATGGTCGACCGTTACTCCCTGAAGCAAATGTTGCCAATGAAAGCCCTCTTCAATCCCCACTTCTTCCACCGATTACTCCCGCCTTAAATCTTGTCATCAACCACGATTGTGCGCCACTACACCGATCATAAATCTGGTGAGTCACCTTTTGGCCGTTCCTTTTTCCCGAAGTCTATAAATACCTTTCTGAGCATCTCCTGTTCACACTCTTCTGTCCCACAATTCTTGCTTTTGAGCGCCTGAGACTTCCTGCACCGAGTTTCTTCTCCGTCGTCCTTAAGTCGAGCTTCGATGAGTATTTCTGGGGAGCCCAAGGCTCTTTGCTCTTTTTTGTTGCCACCGCCTCCATCCTCCTAGAGCCCACACAACCATTCGTCGCCCCTTCACCGATCCAGTCCATCACCAAAACTCTTTCGTTGTTGACAATCAAGCCGCTTCAACTGTTTCTTCCTCTTTGCCGACCAATTTTTGACTCTTCGTAGTCCATGCTGAGGTGCCCAACTTCTCTCCCTGTATTTTTTCCGACTGCTACAGTCTTTTTCATCCATTGTGACTTTCAACCATAATCGCT
This sequence comes from Ampelocalamus luodianensis, assembly GCA_036346255.1. Lineage (NCBI taxonomy): Eukaryota > Viridiplantae > Streptophyta > Magnoliopsida > Poales > Poaceae > Ampelocalamus > Ampelocalamus luodianensis. The sequence goes on from CM070637.1 coordinate 48,120,448, forward strand.
TCTGACCGCTACTGCTTCCGATCACTAAAGCCTTTTGATCACTATCGTTGGTTACAATCGTCCCTGTCAGTTATGACAACTATCGTCGGGTACAACCGCTTTGGTCAATTTCCACAGGCTCCTTTTGGGAGCAACTTTTTGTGAACTTGGCAGCTGATCAACTCATTTTGAAAAGGCCCGAAGGATTCACGTACATACTAAAATACGATCTCTCGTATGAAGTCAACTCAAGCAAAAGCTACTTCCGCTCGCCGCCTTCTCTTTCACTTGCAAAAAAATGTCGAAAGGTACTTACACTCCTTAATAGCCGCATGTCCTCCTTAGTCGACCATAGTTTAATTTCCATGTGCACCTTCTTCCTTCGTACCGTAGATGAACAAGTTAAGGAGTTGGACGTCCAACTCCCTTGGCCCTGTTAATGTCAGGCATCCATATCTTCTGCTTCCAATTGAGATTGCATAACATTCTAGTTTTCAAAAGTCTTTTTGATGTTTCTAAAATAAAAATAACCATTTGGGATTTAATTTGCTTGGAGAGAAAGTAAAAGGAGACGTCAATGCATTTTGTACTTAGATCATCAAGTAATTTCTATCTTCCGTGTGTTATAAAGCAAACGACCAATTCGAAGCCGAAACTTATTTGCTAATCAATTTCATCTATTATTTTGTTCATTCATTTTATTTAGGATTTAGGGTTGAGGGTTTAGGGTCCCCTCTGAATAGGGATGGCTACCTATACCCGTGACCCCGATTTACGCCCACGGGTATACCCGCGAAGGACGACGGGTGAAAAATCTCACCCATACCTGTTTAACTGCAAACTGAGAGTTGAACTAATGACAGGTACATATAAGCAACAGCTGTTGCTATGAAATATAATAGCTATCAAAAACGTTTATAACAATTAACAGCAATTAGAGATATGGAAAAGTTTATAACAATCAATAGTAATTAGAGATATTGCTATAACTGCGCCACCTGTCAATCTATATCGCAGGTAAACGGGCGGGGCGGGTATGAGTGGAGCTTACCCATACCCGTGCCTGTTTACCCCACCGTGGGTAAAGAAAATATCATATACCCGGCTCCACTAGGGTATTTACCCATGGGTATACGGGTAAACGGGCACAATTGCTATCCCTACCTCTGATTGCTATCTTTGATCCAACAATTACATCAACTATAAAATAAAATTACATTAGGGGTATTTCATACATTTACAATTAAACAAGAGAGATGGAAAATATAAATTATATGTATATCATTTCATTCAACATTTACTAACCTGATTTCCAAAATAAGCTGCGGTTTCCAATTGCGAGATAAGTTAATTTAAAAATACCGTAAAAGACTAAATAAAAGAAAAAATTGCCGAGCTCTAGAGGTTTCACAGTGATATCTAACTGTGTCTAAGAGATTCGACATCTCTTACATAGAATCATTCGGCAGTAAACTATCCTGGCAAATGACAATAGAAACCAGCCAATCACAAAAAATATCAACATTCAGTTCACACAGCAACAGTAAGAGACAGCAAAGACATCTAGAATGCACAGCACGACCACGTGGAGTCGGCTTAGAAGAGAAGAGAAGGGAGAAGAAACGTAGAGCAAGCCAGGGCAAGCAGAGGCAAAACTCCATTTGGGCTACATCACAACCAGCAGCCCGAAGCAATCCCTTTCCCCAAACCCATCCTCCACAGCCAAACCATTCGGCCAGGGCAAAGAGGAGCCAAGCAAAGAAACAAACAGCAGCACCAGATGGGCAAGCAAGCCCCAGGAGGAAGAGGGGCAGCATGACCAGGAGGTTGTATTAAAGAAGGGACCCATGTGAAGCAACTTTCAAAAAAAATTGTATTCTATACCCGAAACCTTTTTAGAAATGCAATAGACTACATAGATGTTGATGTGTAGGATTTTCAAAAATTTTGGAAATGATTTACTATTTTCTATAGTTTAAATGAATTTCTGTGTGCTTATCGAAAGTAATTCCAACTTGAACTGTGTGTACCTCCAATAAGATTCAAAAAAATTCATAAAAATTATATTTAGGCTCATATGTTCCAGTCTAACCCATGTCCCGGAGATAGATGAAAATTTCATTTGTTTGCTAGGAATAATTTAAGTTTTTGTCTCCAAATTACCATAGAATAATTGTAATAATATCTAAACTTGGTCAGAAAATTCTACAAACTTGCATGGCAACATATTTTGGGTGTATATTCTTGCCATAAAATTTTGAAATTATTTTAGAAAAGTGATACTATAGATTGTTCACAAATGGATATATCCCTCACATTGTTTCATGTAACTCAAGTCAAACCTTGAAGTTTGCATACATCTGAGCATTATCGAACTCGTATGCACCTCAAATTTGGATACAACCTTAAATTTGCCTCAAGATAAGAAAATATAAAGTTACATTGTCACTTGTTATGCAAACAAATTGTTTTTCAATTTTCAGAGTAAATAAAGAAGGGACCCCTATGAGGCAACCTTCAAAAAATTTGTCTTCTATACCCCAACCTTTTTTTGAAATGCAATAGACTACATAGATGTTGTTGTGTAGGATTTTTAAAAATTTTGGAAATGATTGACTATTTTCTATAGTTTAAATGAATTTCTGCGTGCTTATCGAAAGTAATTCCAAATTGAACTGTTTGTACCTCCAATAAGGTTCAAACAAATTCATAAAAATTATATTTAGGCTCATATGTTCCACTCTAGCCCATGTCCCGGAGATAGATGAAAATTTCATTTGTTTGCTAATGATAATTCAACCTTTTATCTCCAAATTACCACAGAATAATTGTAATAATATCTAAACTTGGTCAGAAAATTTTACAAACTTGCATGACAACATATTTTGGGTGCATAATCTTTCCATAAAATTTTGAAAAGATTTTAGAAAAGTGATACTATAGATTGTTCACAAATGGATATATCTCTCACATTGTTTCATGTAACTCAAGTTAAACTTTGAAGTTTGCATACCTCTAAACATTTTCGAACTCGTATGCGCCTCAAATTTGGACACAACCTAACGTCTACCTCAAGACTAGTAGTTTACAAAGTTACATTGGCAATATTCTACATTTCTATAATTTTAATGTATTTCTGACTATTTTGAGCTTATAATCCATAACTAAAACAGTGCCAAAACATTCTGAAATAATAAAGCCAAAAATCTCATTCATTTCGGCCCAAAAGGCCCATAACCGCGCAGCCTCCTTAGCCCAGGTAGTGGCCGCGTCTCTCAAGGGCCGTCTGATTTCGATCGGACGGCCAAGACGAGCCGATCCCAAACAAAAAGGCATCGGCGGTCCCTTTTGCTAGGGAAAATTGCACATGTACCCTATAGTTAGTAGGCACTTGTAGATTTGCCCCATACTTAAGTGGCCTTGTAATTTTGCCCCATACTTGATATGCCCCTTATTATTTTGCCCCATTGCCCATTTAGCTGCTATTTTAATTTCTTTTTTTATTTTTTGGGGCAGGAAATGACAGATCTACCTTTCCTTTTACCTTTCCCCATCGCCTGGTAGATCGATCCTGATCGATAGTGGTTGGGGGAGCCGAGCGCCGAGCAGCAGGTGGCCGTGCGGTGGGAGGCGTCGAGCTCGCGGTCACGCCACATTGGGAATCCCCGCAACGGCGGCGGCGATCGGAGAGTCGTCTCGGGGGAAGTGGTTGGGACTTGGGAGCGGATACATACATACTCGCACGCACACCGTATTTGCATTTCGTATGGAGAAGGGATGGTGGTGCTACGGTGTGTCGAATCACGGCATGGCCGCATGGAGTGGGTCGAGAGATGCTAAACTTCAGCAAAATATTTACACAGGGTCTAAAAATCTAGCATTTAGACGTATTGGTGGTATGTGTTATTTCAAAATAATCTTAAGATTGGTGCTAGTGTTTGACGGCATAATCCAAAATGATATCTTTGAGCGCTAGATTTTTAGGCCCTCCCCAATAAAATTTTCCTATGTAACATCAGCAAAGTGTTCTTGATTTGCTTTTTGGACCATAGGATAATGATACTTCTTGCAAATGCTGAACTGTGCATGCAATATTGTGAGGACCCGCGTTTTTAGACCTAATCGCGCGGCAGTAATCGGTATTTAGCGATAATTAATCTCGGCTTAGCAGTAAACTAACGGTAGTGTTAAGATCGTTGTTAAGCAACTAATTCGTTGTTAGCCCGTTGAGCTAGTTGGGTTTCGTTTCGCAATCATTTCATAAATAGTCAGTAGAACCATCATTGCATCATTCATTCAATCTCATCATTTAATACAATAATCATTTGCATTCACCAGTGCAACAGCAGAATCAAGGTCATAGCTAAGTTGCATTTTCCCTTCTCAGTAGATAAATAAGTCTATAATAACATTGTTACAAGAGCATTTTACATCAATTAGTTTGCAAGCATATTACACCTTGGGCTTAGACAGCACCATATGCATCTTGGCATTTACTTCTATGCATAGCGGGCATCACAATCCCAACTCAGTCAAAGCCCGACCTTTACATGCATTCCACGAAACCCTCCTTGCCTTTCATCCAATCACCTTCCGTCGTGCCCGATCTTCACCTCCAGAGACCACCAAAACAAAGAAAAGCGATTAGTACCACCAAGAGCAGCTTCCCTTTGTGAGCAATAGAATGGAGGGAGTGACCGTCAGATTTCCCGAAGTGCAGTAGAATACCCAGAACAGCTTGGGCAGTCGGTCCCTAGACCATCAAGTATCCAGACTAACCGGAGTTAGTCGGTCCTTGATCGCCAAGATGTCCAAACCACCAAGTCAATCGGCACTGCCACTTCCGTGGGTCTCATCACTCGGCGTTTAATTTAATCGGGCACCCACGTATAATGACTTTCAAATCTTGGACCAAAAGGACCCCAACAAAAATCATGCACTGTGAAAGCCATCAGGATAAGGGCAAGGGGCATAGTGGTCATTAACAACACAAGGCAAGCCACAGCCGAATGCATTTCCCTGATAAGCCATTCACATCCACAAGCCCCTTCCTAACTCACAAACAAGCCAGTGAAGCCACCAGCACCACCAGAGCAATCCACCCAAGCCAAGCCAAACCACTGCTCTCCCACTGCCATCCCAATGGCCTAGCCAAGCATCACACCATCACCACCATCCACAAGAAGCCTGAGACCATCTCAGGAAGGGAGCAAGGAGGAGGAAGGGTAGTAGAAGGAGGAGAGGAGCTTAGGTGAAGGGGAAGCCAGGAGCAAGAACGGCGTCGACGACGGCTTCAAATCTGTCAATAACCACCGGCGTCACCAGACATCAAGCATCCAGGAGGAGGGCCAAGCTCAGATTTTATATCATCACAGCCTACAAACCACCCACAGCAAGGGAGAAGGAGGAGAGCACCAAGACAGCCGGCGCTACCATCCACTTGCCCCCATCCCGAAACCAACAAGAGGTAACCTCGCCACCCCTGCATGCTACACATCCACATCATTCACGACATCACTAGATCTCATGGTAGCATCAACGGTAGCTCTCGGCCCACCGCATCACGAGCAAGGGATCGGGAGTAGAGAGGAAAGGGGTGATACCTCGGTGCTAACCACAGTAGAGCCACCATTACCATCCCGGTGCATCAACCAAGCATCAACGCATTTAAATCAAAGTGAACCCATAAGCATAGCACATCAAGATTGAAGTAATCAAGTAGTTGCTAACCTAGAATTCCAGAGGAGAAATAAGGGTAGTGTAGTGCTTAGAGCCGGAGAAGCCAAGCGGCACCGCCCCAGCGCGCCGAGGAGACCGAGAGGGGTGCTAGGAGCCGAGCGGCGATCGAGGAGGAGCCGAGCCGAGCCTGGAGCACCGGTGGCGCAGGGAGTAGGAGAGGGAGGTCCAGAGAGGGCGGCTGGTGAGGAGGAGCAGGCCGAGCGCGCGGCCGAGGCCACGCGCAGAAGGGTGAGCCGGCCGAGGGCGACCGAGGGCGCGGGTGCGCAGAAAGTCGAGGCACGGCGGTCGTGGGCCAAGCCGGCGTGCAGCCATGCTAGCGCCGGAAGGAGAGGCGGTCGCCGGGAGCCGGGAGGCAGCGCGGCATAGGGACTGGGAGAGGGGCGCCGTGGGGAGGCGGAGGACGCCGGAACCTGAGTCGGGCGGCGAGGAGAGGCAGAAGAAGAGCGGCGCGCCAAGAAGGGAGAGAAAGAGAGAGGTGAAGAGGGGATTTAGGGATTTGGAGGAGAGGGGATAAGGTGAGAGTGGCTGTGTAGTGTGAGTTGGGTGCGTCTGTGGGTCTTGAGGCCGGCCGAGAGGGGTGAAGAGAGAGAGAGAGGGAGAGGGAGAGGGAGAGAGAGAGAGAAGGTTAGGGTAGATTAGGGATAGGATTAGAAATTAGATTTAGGACTTTAGGATTAGGGAGATTATTAGGATTTTTGGTAGATTCCATTTGCGTGTTGCGATTCTTGTCCCTTCAGTAGTTTTTGTTAGTCGCTTATTCTCACGGCTAAATAACTTAAGTGGATCTCAGAGCATTAATCACCTTAAAATCAATCTGTGGACTAAATTGCTAGATAAGTTGGGTAGCCGTTATTTGTGTTGTTGATAGACTAACTTGTTGTGCGTCGTTGGTGTGTAGTCGGGCGTTATTAGCGGTTTAATCCTGTTAATTTATCTATTTGCGTGGGGACCTCGGGTTTGCGACCTTAGCTTGCCTAGTCAATAGATTGGCTGGTTTGGGGAGTGCTAACTCAGCAGAGATCTCGACAAGTTTTATCTAAATTAAATTGTGTTACCTTGTAGAAGCCACTAACTTATGTAGCCATATTATCACTCAAATCAGCTATATATTTATTTATATTATTATTCGTGCTATCGCTTTGCTACAGAGGACGAACCATGCGGCCTGAGTACACATCGATCTCATCAGCACCGACCAGTTTTACTACTATAAAGGCAAGCGATCCTCTTGAACATTAATATAGTTACTTTAAAAATATACCCTATCTTGCACTATTATAAGTATTGCATCAAAATAGTTTTCTAAAACCTAAAGAAAATGATTGAGATAAAATGATTAAGATAATTGAGAAAGAAATGAGACTTATTAGGAGGGTAAAAGGGGGCCCTGGCTGGGGAAACGCGACAATGATGATGAGGTTAGAGGTGGGCCCCTTTTTATATATGGTTATAATATAAGGACCAACAAACTCTTGTTCGGTCAGATGCCGTAAATTCAGTGCCAACCATTTTCCCGTTTCGACGGACAGAAAATGCTACCTTGTTACGTGACTATGCTCTCCACAACGGGTAAGTATTAGGTGTGAGTGATTGTGATGGAGGAACCCAGACCGGTGGGGATAGTCCGAAGTGGGGATCCAAGGCGCTATAGCGCTAAGGTGGAGTGTTGAGTGCAGGATAGAAGTCGCCTCAACCAACCTCACCGTAACTCGGTGGATGATGAGGTCGCAGCGTGACTAAATCGCACCGACTAAGGTGATGGGTGGAGAAATTAATCACATAACACGAAAACGCTCGATTCTCGATCTCGAACCCGCATCTAAGGCAATGCGGTGGACCCTGTTCACAGAGAGTTCAGAATAGCTATGGGTAAAGTGGTACAAAGCCTGCGCAGTGCTAATCAAATCATGAATTCATGCCAGTCTCCAAGATTGGAGTCTACGGGAACCACAGGGGGTCTTTCGTCTCTCCGAGTGACTAGTAGAGTTTTCAGTATTAAAACTTGCCACTTAATTGCCGAGATCTATTTTTTTTTCAAGTGAGATGATTTAGAAATTGTGATAAAGAATAGAGATAGTGCATCCTGTGCATCTTTTGTTATTAATGCTTGCTGAGTACATTCGTGTACTCAACCTTGTTAGTATTCTCCTTTGTAGATCCTACTCCGGCCGGGAACTATCCCGTGTGGGACGAAGGACTTACAGGTACAGAAGCAACAGCTGGAGGAGGAGGCTTTGACTAAGAGGACTCGGGGTGAGTTGGGAGCTGTTTTGGCTTGTGGGACGAATAGGCGGCTGGTACTTCAGGGCAGACAAGAGAAGCGGGGAAGTTCTTTTGGGTATTTGTATAAAACTTGTATTAAGATCTTAGCTGCGCGTACTAATCGCTGAAATAAATGACGCTTTCTATCTTATTGTTCACTGCGTAACTCGGTGAAGGCTTACTATTCGTTGGAGCAGTGTTCTACTGAGCAAACGAATAGTAATCCGTGTGCCTAAGTGTTATTACCCCTGGGGTAATGACACGGTGCGTCACAAATATGCACGTGGATTTACGTTGCGTTTACACTCTACAATCACACGTTTATGTTAAGAAAAAACAGATCAATGATCAATAAAAAAAAAGTTTAATCGCATCAGATCAAAATCAGAAAGCAGCGGCAGAAAACAGAGCATCTTACAAAAACCGAATACAACACGGTCGTTTCACAGGCAACACACTAGCAACGATTTTATTCCACCTGCCTCCAACCCCCCAAAAGACCATAAATCAGAACGCCAAAAGCGCGTGTATATGTGACCGCGCCGCGGAAAGATGAATTAGCGATCGACCGATCATCATTTGCGTGTTTCCCACGCCGCATCGCGGCGGTCTGGCGATAGTATGGCCCGACGGCGAGGTGACCTTGCCGGGTAGACCGCGAGGGGCGGAACAGCTTCTCGCCGGTCTTGCCGCCGTTGAAGTCGGTGAGAACGGCGCAGCCCTGGTCGCCCGACGAGGCGAGGCGGACGAGGCACTCGGACGGGTCGAGGCTGGCGCGTGCGCGACCGTGAGCTCGACGCCTCCCACTGCACGGCCACCTGTTGCTCGGCGCTCGGCTCCCCCAACCACTATCGATCAGGATCGATCTACCAGGCGATGGGGAAAGGTAAAGGTAGGGGTAGATCTGTCATTTCCTGCCCCAAAAAATGAAAAACGAAATTAAAATAGCAGCTAAATGTGCAATGAGGCAAAATAATAAGGGGGCATGTCAAGTATGGGGCAAAATTACAAGGCCACTTAAGTGTAGGGCAAATCTAAAAATGCCTACTAACTATGTGGTACATGTGCAATTTTCCCCTTTCGCTAACCGTAGCTTTCATTCTATCCTCCTCTCTCACATTCCCCTGAATCGACGAAACCCTAGCCCCTAGGTCCTGTGGCGGCGACCGGCGAACGCGGGGCACCGCGAGCACAATGCGGCAACCGGCGGGCGTGAGGCGTTGCCAGGTGGCACCCCTAACCTGCGACTACTGAGCCGGGCTGCACACGGCCGCCATGGCGTGCCCGACTTGCCGAGTGCTGGCAGGGGTTATTGGGTTTAATCTTGTTTTAGAAAGTTTTGTTATTGTCCGTTTCGTATATGGTGTCCGAGCACTGTAGCATGTGAAGTAGAATCCGAGTAGGAGTTCATGCCTAGGGTGTGCGTGTGTATAAATTGCCAAGACTGGCTGCAATGTACTAATGAGAGGTGAGTAAGCAATGCAACGTGAGGAGAAAGAATCAATAGAAAAGCTGTCTTGTGCAGCACCAAAATCCTTCTTGTTCTAGTTTGTGAATTTCCAGTGCATGCGTGTCTTGTTTCCAGGGAGTTCCCGTGAGTGCCGATCAGCTTCTAGCTTTCTGTTGTGTGCTTCATCTTGACGGATTGATGTCTGGCGAAACCCAATATTCTGTCGAGAGTTTCTGCGTGAAGTTCTAGCGAGTCTGTTTCATCAATTGGTATCAGAGCGTTCTGATCTTGGTGGTATCTGAAGATCATGGGCGACAAGGCGAAGATCTGGGATGGGCCATTCTCCCTCCTATATCATGTCCTGACGACCGACAATTACCCGGTGTGGGCAATGAAGATGAAGGCAAACATGCGCGCCCAGGGAGTCTGGGGTGCAGTCGATCCAAAGGTGAAGGACAAGGAGGTGGACGACAAGGTGGACCAAACGGCTTTGGCCATCATCTACCAGGCGGTGCCAGACTCGATGATGCGGCAGCTCATCGGCAAGGAGATGGCACGTGAGGCGTGGGTAATGCTTCAGAAGATGCACGAGGGAGTTGATCGCGTGGAGGAGGTGCGACTCCAGAATTTGCATACAGAGTTCGAGAATCTCCAGATGGGAGAAACCCAGTCGGTGGACGAGTTCGCCGGTGAAGTCGACTTCACTGCATAATCGATTGTCTCTCGGCGGCAAGATGGAGGAATCTGTGGCAGTGAAGAAATACCTGCGCGTGCTACCAGAAAAGTTTGTACCTGTCGTCACCACGCTCATGTACTCCCCGGATCTAGAGACAAAGAAGATCGAGGAGATCACCGGTTCCCTCAAGGCGCATGAGGAGCTACTGAAGGGGTATCAGTCCCGTAACGAGCAGAGGTATCAGTCCCATAACGAGCAGGTGTTGCTGTTGAAGGGAGATACAAGAAGCGAGCGTGGACGCGGGCGTGGGCAAGGCGGTAGAGGAGGACATGGAGACGGGGTTAGGCAAGGTGGTGGTGACAGATCACGTGATAAGTCACATGTCAGGTGTTTTAAATGTGAAGAATTCGGTCACTACGCGGCGGAGTGTCGTAGTCACATAAAGTGTTTCAAATGCGACAAGTATGGGCGCGCACTACGCTTCGGATTGTCCAAACAAGAAAAAGAATGAGGAGGCAAACCTCACCCGAGCTTGTGAAGATGATGACGAGCTAGCCCTGCTTTTCTCCTTATGTGACAAAGAAGCACCGGTCATGGTGATGTTGAACGAGGAAAACATGGTTCCTAAACTACGCACGGAGGGAGGCAACCGTGATCATACTGATGAGTGGTACTTGGACAATGGAGCAAGCAATCGCATGACGGGAGATCGCTCAATGTTCCATGAGCTTGACGAGAAGATTTCGGGGAAGATCAAGTTTGCTGACGGCTCGACGGTGCAGATAAGAGGCAAAGGATCAATGCTACCGCAATGCAAGAACGGCGATCAGAAGGTGATGCCTGATATTTACTTTATACCAAGTCTGTGTAACAACATACTCAGTCTTGGGCAGTTGGCGGAACGGGGGTGCAAAGTGGTGCTGCAGGAAGAGTTCTTGCGTGTCTATGACAAGAACAAAGATCTGTTGATGAAGGTGAAAAGGTCCTCTAACCGGTTGTACAAAATTTTCCTGAAAATTTGTAAACCAGTTTGTGCAAAGGACAGTCTGGAGGAGCCAGAATGGGACTTAGGTATCAAACCAGGACATGGCAGGACCCAGGAGTGGCACGTAGTTGGCGCAGGAGACGCAACAGGCGGAGCCTTGGGAGGTCCAGATGGCACGCAGCAAGATGCGCAGGGCGCTCAAGGGGACGACAAGTTCCACGCGCATGCAGGTATAGCAGGAGGGAGAGGCGGTGTAGCCTCAGCTGAGATGTACGTGGGAAAGTGGGCACACTTGGTCCAAGAGAGAAGAGCGAGAGGCTCAGGTAATGCCGAAGACAAGGTGGTCGTGGGAGCAGGTGCTCCAGCCAAGGGGGTCGTGGGAGAAGGTGCTCCAGCCAAGGGGATCGTGGGAGCAGGTGCTCCAGTCCAGGCGGGCGTGCAAGGAAGGACGAGTTCAGTCCAGGTGCGAGGCGCGGTAAGCGTTGGTTTGTGCATAGCTCAGGATGGAGCAAGTGCAGGCGGTGGGGCCGTATCAGCCCAGGAAGGAACGACGCACAGGAGTGCAGGTAAAAGAGGAAGATTTGAAAGTTCAGATGAGAGAGGAGATTGGTGTGATCAAAGAGAATAAACAAGATTAAGGGGGTGATTATTGGGTTTAATCTTGTTTTAGAAAGTTTTGTTATTGTCCGTTTCGTATATGGTGTCCGAGTACTGTAGCATGTGAAGTAGAATCCGAGTAGGAGTTCATGCCTGGGGTGTGCGTGTGTATAAATTGCCAAGACTGGCTGCAATGTACTAATGAGAGGTGAGTAAGCAATGCAACGTGAGGAGAAAGAATCAATAGAAAAGCTGTCTTGTGCAGCACCAAAATCCTTCTTGTTCTAGTTTGTGAATTTCCGGTGCATGCGTGTCTTGTTTCCAGGGAGTTCCCGTGAGTGCCGATCAGCTTCCAGCTTTCTGTTGTGTGCTTCATCTTGACGGATTGATGTCTGGTGAAACCCAATATTCTGTCAAGAGTTTCTGCGTGAAGTTCTAGCGAGTCTGTTCCATCAGGGGCAGGCACCAGGGCGCGACGCTGGCCGCCGGGCACATCAGCGCAGCGGTTGACTGCAGAGATGTATTATTGGTTTTGGCCGGCTTGCAGAGATGTATGTTGCTGCAACTCATTCCTATCTTTCATCGCCCTCACAAGTAATTCTCATTACAGGACCCTATAGTGCCGCGTCATTTTCGTCTTCACGATCTATGCACCTTCGCACTTCCCTGGTCAAGCAAACAGCACGCAACATCTGACCAAGGCAGTGCTGGTCAAGCGGAAACCAATGCAAATAGTACTATGTAGCGAGGTTGCAGCACCTACACCTGACCAAGGCAGTGCTGGTGCCTGTATACGTATCTCCTGAATCCGATGGAGTAGTGTTCCTTTGAGTTAGTGACCATCATTATATTTTCCACACTTCAATTAATGTATATCTGAATGAATCTAACTCCTGTTTGCATTGTCCTGAATCGTTTTTTTTTTCCATCTCTAAATGTATATCTACCAAAATTAAACTAGCTGTTTCCATTACGTTAGTGCGTGACAAAAATACAGCGCGTATCATTTTCTAGCAGAGTAATAACTACTAGTATACTAGGATTTGCTTTCTTCCACTTAAGAATGCATTTCAGTAACTACTAGTGCTTCCTTTATTCAATATATAGTGTAAGATATGCTAGTTATTACCAAACCAGCAATGAAATTGCACTATACAATTCACTCGAAGAAAAGTATGCTTGGTCATCTGTTAAGGTAAATTAGGCTCATATATATTTGGTCCTGCAAGTGCTAGCTGAAAGCATGCTGTTCCATTCTTAATTATCATCAGTTGTTACCTTTGTCCCTATCCAAATGTTGTAAAGGAAATGGAAAACGTTACCAAGACAACTTTATTCATAGTAAGAAGGTCAAAGCCTTCACTTTAAGATTACATAGATTTAGATATAGGTATAGGAGAACTTCAACGTGGTACAAACTTGTGGGGGCGAATCCATCACCCATTTATATGGTACTCCATTACACAAGGATTGGTTCCACAGCTGATTGTTTTATTCTAGCATAGATATCTTAATTTTAGTTTCACTTCATTTGGAAAATTGCACGCGCGTTAACGGTAGTGCCTTCACCGATATTAGTATTGGAAACATATCCATAGCCGTTATCAGTAGAGCTGCGACCTGAATTTTCCAGCTTCTCATGGTAGATATAATCCCAGTGCGGAGGGAAGTGCCCTTCCTCACGGATTTCGGTGTACACCTGTATACATAAAATATAAGAATATGCACTAGTAGAGTTTAAGATATACGCCATGTTTTTTCAGCTGAAAAAAATATACTAGGTAAATTCAATTGGATTTAGTTTTGATTAGTTTATTTATTTGTACGAGTTTAATTCAAATGAATTGAGATGCGAATGCGAACATATATATTCCCTTGTCCCTAAATAAAATTCACACTGTAAATGGGCACACATGTTAATTCATATTTTAAATCATTAATATTCTCGTAAAATCATAAGAATGTGATTTTTTAACGTACTTATCAAGACGAATCAAACAAGATCTTATATCGTTTTAATTAAAAGAATTATCAGTTGCAGCTCTATAAATTTACGTATTAATTATTAATAGATTAGTCATTCTAACTCGTACTAATAATTAATTGGAGCATGAACGAAGAGAAATAAGTAATTAAGATACAACATTTAATTTTGAGATAAGCGCATGCAGTATTTATTTACCCTGTCGCTGCCACCAACGTACGGGATGCTCCAAGAGAAGAGCCAATCGCACGAGCTGCTGCTGGAGGGGACCTTGGTGCGATACACAACGGCACCAGCTGAACCAACCATGGCTCCACTTGGGTGGACGTGGAGGTATGCCCCCCATTGCCCGTTCTGAATCACTGATGGGTAGGGTGTATCATAGATATTGCCGTGCCAATCATTGTAGGTAACAAAGTTCAAATTGGTGCCGGTGGCATTGTAGATGAGGCATTTTGTAGATATTCCATTACCGTACCTAGTAGCGTAGCCAAAAGTTAGACGATGATATGAGGACGTTAGTTCTACAAACAAAACTATATATTATACTTCACCTTTGGTACGGTACTGATCTTTTGTACGATTGCAGCGAAATCTCAATAGTATATTATGGGTTCTAAAGCAAACGTTACAGGTTGGGACCCAAAATTTAGTTCTGTTAATTAGGTTCTGTTTTCCTCATCTAAAAGAATATGTAAATAAATTCAGTTTAGTTCGGATCTAATAAATGCAGTTCAGTTTGGGTCCATTAAATTTAGTTTGTTTCAGTTAAGTGTAGTTCAAATTCATTGAGTTCATATAAATTCAGTTCTTTTCAGACGAATCAAACAGAGCCTCAATAGTAATTTAGAAATAAAAATAAAAATGTTAGTATTTTCCCTGTCTTGAATTCAGTTGGCAATAACTTAAGTAACGTTAATCGCCAAATAAAAGGCTATATATATATAACGAAATCTATTTTTTGGTGCATATATATGTACAGGCCACCGGTCGATATATCAAAAAGACAACGTTTGGATCACTAGCTAGCTAGTCTAAATTTTTGTATTGCAACAAGAACCAGAAATAATTAAGTAGCTACTACATAGACCATATATATATAGGGTTTAGGGTTTAGGGTTTAGGGTTTAGGGTTTAGGGTTTAGGGTTTAGGGTTAGGGTTAGGGTTTAGGGTTAGGGTTTAGGGTTTAGGGTTTAGGGTTAGGTTTAGGTTTAGGGTTAGGTTTAGGGTTAGGGTTTAGGGTTTAAATTTAAATTTAAATTTAAAATTTAAAATTAAAATTTAAAATTTAAATTAAAATTTAAAATTTAAATTTAAATTTTTTAAAATTTAAAATTTAAAATTTAAATTTAAATTTAAATTTAAAATTTAAATTTAAATTTAAATTTAAAATTTAAATTTAAATTTAAATTTAAAATTTAAATTTAAATTTAAAATTTAAAAATTTAAATTTAAATTTAAAATTTAATTTAGGGTTTAAATTTAGGGTTTAAAGTTTAAAATTTTTAAATTTAAATTTAAATTTAAAATTTAAATTTAAATTTAAATTTAAAATTTAGGGTTTAAATTTAAAATTTAAAATTTAAATTTAAAAATTTAAATTTTAAATTTAAAATTTAAAATTTAAATTTATTTAAATTTAAATTTAAAATTTAAAATTTAAAATTTAAATTTAAATTTAAAATTTAAATTTAAATTTAAATTTAAAATTTAAATTTAAAATTTAATTTAAAATTTAAAATTTAAAATTTAAATTTAAATTTAAATTTAAAATTTAAATTTAAATTTAAAATTTAAATTTAAATTTAAGATTTAAATTTAAAATTTAAAATTTAAAATTTAAAATTTAAAATTTAAAATTTAAATTTAAATTTAAATTTTAATTTAAATTTAAATTTAAAATTTAAATTTAAATTTAAAATTTAAAATTTATTTAAATTTAAATTTAAAATTTAAATTTAAATTTAAAATTTAAATTTAAAATTTTAAATTTAAAATTTAAAATTTAAATTTAAATTTAAATTTAAATTTAAATTTAAAATTTAATTTAAAATTTAAAGGGTTTAAAATTTAAATTTAAATTTTAGGAGTTTTAAGGGTTTAAAATTTAAATTTAAATTTAGGATTTAAGGTTTAAATTTAAAGTTTAAAATTTAAATTTATTTAAAGTTTAAGGTTTAAATTTAAAATTTAAAGTTTAAATTTA
Organism: Ampelocalamus luodianensis; assembly: GCA_036346255.1. Lineage (NCBI taxonomy): Eukaryota > Viridiplantae > Streptophyta > Magnoliopsida > Poales > Poaceae > Ampelocalamus > Ampelocalamus luodianensis. Next base: position 48,136,327 of record CM070637.1, read on the forward strand.
AAATTTAAAAATTTAAATTTAAATTTAAATTTTAAATTTAAATTTAAAATTTAAAATTTAAAATTTAAATTTAAAATTTAAATTTAAATTTAAATTTAAAATTTAAATTTAAATTTTAAATTTAAATTTAAAATTTAAATTTAAAATTTAAAATTTAAATTTAAATTTAAAATTTAAAATTTAAATTTAAATTTAAATTTAAAATTTAAAATTTAAATTTAAATTTAAAATTTAAAATTTTAAATTTAAATTTAAATTTAAAATTTAAAATTTAAATTTAAAATTTAAATTTAAAATTTAAATTTAAATTTTAAATTTAAATTTTAAATTTTAAAATTTAAAATTTAAAATTTAAATTTAAAATTTAAATTTAAAAATTTAAAATTTAAAATTTAAATTTAAAATTTAAATTTAAAATTTAAATTTAAAATTTAAATTTAAAATTTAAAATTTAAATTTAAAATTTAAAATTTAAATTTAAAATTTAAAATTTAAATTTAAATTTAAAATTTAAATTTAAATTTAAAATTTAATTTAAAATTTAAAATTTAAAATTTAAAATTTAAATTTAAATTTAAATTTAAAATTTAAAATTAAAATTTAAATTTAAAATTTAAAATTTAAAATTTAAATTTAAAATTTAAATTTTAAATTTAAATTTAAATTTAAAATTTAAAAATTTAAATTTAAATTTAAATTTAAATTTAAAATTTAAAATTTAAATTTAAAAAAATTTAAATTTAAATTTAAATTTTAAATTTAAAATTTAAATTTAAAATTTAAAATTTTAAATTTAAATTTAAAATTTAAATTTTAAATTTAAATTTAAAATTTAAGGGTTTAAATTTAAATTTAAATTTAAAATTTAATTTAAATTTAAAATTTAAATTTAAAATTTAAATTTAAATTTAAATTTAAATTTAAAATTATTTAAATTTAAAATTTAAATTTAAATTTAAAATTTAAATTTAAAATTTAAATTTAAATTTAAATTTAAATTTAAATTTAAATTTAAAATTTAAATTTAAATTTAAATTTAAATTTAAAATTTAAATTTAAAATTTAAAATTTAAAATTTAAATTTAAATTTAAATTTAAATTTAAATTTAAAATTTAAATTTAAAATTTAAAATTTAAATTTAAAATTTAAATTTAAATTTAAATTTAAAATTTAAATTTAAAATTTAAATTTAAAATTTAAAATTTAAATTTAAATTAAAATTAAATTTAAATTTAAAATTTAAAATTTAAATTTAAATTTAAAATTTAAATTTAAATTTAAATTTAAATTTAAAATTTAAATTTAAATTTTAAATTTAAAATTTAAATTTAAATTTAAAATTTAAATTTAAATTTAAAATTTAAAATTTAAAATTTAAATTTAAAATTTAAAATTTAAAAATTTAAATTTAAAATTTAAAATTTAAAATTTAAATTTATTTAAAATTTAAAATTTAAATTTAAAATTTAAATTTAAATTTAAAATTTAAATTTAAAATTTAAATTTAAATTTAAAATTTTAAAATTTAAAATTTAAATTTAAAATTTAAAATTTAAAATTTAAATTTAAAATTTAAAATTTAAATTTTAAATTTAAAATTTAAATTTAAATTTAAATTTAAATTTAAAATTTAAAATTTAAAATTTAAAATTTAAATTTAAAATTTAAATTTAAAATTTAAAATTTAAATTTAAATTTTAAATTTAAAATTTAAAAATTTAAATTTAAAATTTAAAATTTAAATTTAAAATTTAAATTTAAATTTAAAATTTAAATTTAAATTTAAAATTTAAATTTAAAATTTAAAATTTAAAATTTAAATTTTAAAATTTAAATTTAAATTTAAATTTAAAATTTAAAATTTAAATTTAAATTTAAATTTAAATTTAAAATTTAAAATTTAAATTTAAAATTTAAATTTAAAATTTAAATTTTAATTTAAATTTAAATTTAAAATTTAAATTTAAATTTAAATTTAAATTTAAATTTAAAATTTAAATTTAAATTTAAATTTAAATTTAAATTTAAATTTAAAATTTAAATTTAAAATTTAAATTTAAAATTTAAAATTTAAATTTAAATTTAAATTTAAATTTAAATTTAAATTTAAAATTTAAATTTAAATTTAAATTTAAAATTTAAATTTAAAATTTAAATTTAAAATTTAAATTTAAAATTTAAAATTTAAAATTTAAAATTTAAATTTAAAATTTAAATTTTAAATTTAAAATTTAAAATTTAAATTTAAATTTAAATTTAAATTTAAATTTAAAATTTAAATTTAAATTTAAATTTTAAATTTAAATTTAAAATTTAAAATTTTAAATTTAAAATTTAAAATTTAAAGTTTAAAATTTAAAATTTAAATTTAAATTTTAAATTTAAATTTAAAATTTAAATTTAAAATTTAAATTTAAAATTTAAAATTTAAATTTAAAATTTAAATTTAAAATTTAAAATTTAAATTTAAATTTAAAATTTAAATTTAAATTTAAAATTTAAATTTAAATTTAAAATTTAAATTTAAATTTAAAATTTAAAATTTAAAATTTAAATTTAAATTTAAAATTTAAATTTAAAATTTAAATTTAAATTTTAATTTTAAATTTAAAATTTAAAATTTAAAATTTAAAATTTAAAATTAAATTTAAATTTAAAATTTAAATTTAAAATTTAAATTTAAATTTAAATTTAAAATTTAAATTTAAATTTAAAATTTAAATTTAAATTTTAAATTTAAAATTTAAATTTAAATTTAAATTTAAATTTAAATTTAAATTTAAATTTAAATTTAAATTTAAAATTTAAAATTTAAAATTTAAAATTTAAATTTAAAATTTAAAATTTAAATTTAAATTTAAATTTAAATTTAAATTTAAATTTAAATTTAAAATTTAAAATTTAAATTTAAAATTTAAATTTAAAATTTAAATTTAAATTTAAATTTAAAATTTAAAATTTAAATTTAAATTTAAATTTAAATTTAAATTTAAATTTAAAATTTAAATTTAAATTTAAATTTAAAATTTAAATTTAAATTTAAATTTAAAATTTAAATTTAAAATTTAAATTTAAATTTAAATTTAAATTTAAATTTAAATTTAAAATTTAAAATTTAAATTTAAAATTTAAATTTAAATTTAAAATTTAAAATTTAATTTAAATTTAAAATTTAAATTTAAATTTAAAATTTAAATTTTAAATTTAAATTTTAAATTTAAAATTTAAAATTTAAAATTTAAATTTTTAAAATTTAAAATTTTTAAATTTAAAATTTAAATTTAAAATTTAAATTTAAATTTAAATTTAAAATTTTAATTTAAATTTAAATTTAAATTTAAAATTTAAAATTTAAATTTAAAATTTAAAATTTAAAATTTAAAATTTAAAATTTAAATTTAAAATTTAAATTTTAAATTTAAAATTTAAATTTAAATTTAAAATTTAAAATTTAAATTTAAAATTTAAAATTTAAATTTAAATTTAAATTTAAATTTAAAATTTAAATTTAAATTTAAATTTAAAATTTAAATTTAAAATTTAAATTTAAAATTTAAAATTTAAATTTAAATTTAAAATTTAAAATTTAAATTTAAATTTTAAATTTAAATTTAAAATTTAAAATTTTAAATTTAAATTTAAAATTTAAATTTAAATTTAAATTTAAAATTTAAAATTAAATTTAAATTTAAATTTAAAATTTAAATTTTAAATTTAAAATTTAAAATTTAAAATTTAAATTTAAAATTTAAAATTTAAAATTTAAAATTTAAATTTAAAATTTAAATTTAAAATTTAAATTTAAAATTTAAAATTTAAATTTAAAATTTAAATTTAAATTTAAAATTTAAATTTAAATTTAAATTTAAATTTAAATTTAAAATTTAAATTTAAAATTTAAATTTAAAATTTAAATTTAAAATTTAAAATTTAAATTTAAAATTTAAATTTAAATTTAAATTTAAAATTTAAAATTTAAAATTTAAATTTAAATTTAAGTTTAGGAATTTTAAATTTAAATTTAAATTTAAATTTAAAGTTTTAAATTTAAATTTTAAATTTAAATTTAAATTTAAATTTAAATTTAAAATTTAAATTTAAAATTTAAATTTAAATTTAAAATTTATTTAAATTTAAATTTAAATTTAAAATTTTAAAATTTAAATTTAAAATTTAAAATTTAAAATTTAAATTTAAATTTAAATTTTAAAATTTAAAATTTAAATTTAAATTTAAATTTTAAATTTAAAATTTAAATTTAATTTAAATTTAAAATTTAAATTTAAATTTAAATTTAAAATAATTAAATTTAAATTTAAAATTTAAAATTTAAATTTAAAATTTAAAATTTAAAATTTAAAATTTAAATTTAAAATTTAAAATTTAAATTTAAAATTTAAAATTTAAAATTTAAATTTAAAATTTTAAATTTAAAATTTAAATTTAAATTTAAATTTAAAATTTAAAATTTAAATTTAAATTTAAATTTAAAATTTAAAATTTAAATTTAAATTTAAAATTTAAATTTAAATTTAAAATTTTAAAATTTAAATTTAAATTTAAAATTTAAATTTAAAATTTAAATTTAAAATTTAAAATTTAAAATTTAAAATTTAAAATTTAAATTTAAAATTTAAAATTTAAAATTTAAATTTAAATTTAAATTTAAATTTAAATTTAAAATTTAAAATTTAAATTTTAAATTTAAAATTTAAATTTAAATTTAAAATTTAAAATTTAAAATTTAAAATTTAAATTTAAATTTAAAAGTTTAAAAATTTAAAATTTAAAATTTAAAATTTAAAATTTAAAATTTTAAGTTTAAAATTTTAAGGGTTTTAAAATTTAGGTTTAGGATTTAAGTTTTAAATTTAAAATTTAAATTTAAATTTAAAATTTAATTTAAAGGGTTTTAAAATTTAAAATTTAAAATTTAAATTTAAAATTTAAAATTTAAAATTTAAATTTTTAAAATTTAAATTTAGGGTTTAAAATTTAAATTTAAAATTTAAATTTAATTTAAAATTTAAAATTTAAATTTAAATTTAAATTTAAATTTAAAATTTAGGGTTAAATTTAAAATTTAAATTTTTTAAATTTAAATTTAAAAAATTTAAATTTAAAATTTAAATTAATTTAAATTTAAATTTAAATTTAAATTTAAATTTAAAATTTAAAATTTAAAATTTAAAATTTAAATTTAAATTTAAAATTTAAAATTTAAAATTTAAAATTTAAAATTTTAAATTTAAAATTTAAATTTAAATTTTAAATTTAAATTTAAAATTCTAAATTTAAAATTAAAATTTAAATTTAAAATTTAAATTTAAAATTTAAAATTTAAATTTAAAATTTAAAATTTAAATTTAATTTAAAATTTAAAATTTAAATTTAAAATTTAAATTTAAATTTAAAATTTAAAATTTAAAATTTAAAATTTAAATTTAAATTTAAATTTAAATTTAAAATTTAAATTTAAATTTAAATTTAAAATTTAAATTTAAAATTAAAATTTAAATTTAAAATTTAATTTAAATTTAAATTTAAAAATTTAAATTTCAAAATTTAAAAAATTTAAAATTTAAATTTAAATTTAAATTTAAATTTAAAATTTAAATTTAAATTTAAAATTTAAAATTTAAATTTAAATTTAATTTAAATTAAAATTTAATTTTAAATTTAAATTTAATTTTAAAATTTAAATTTAAAATTTAAGTTTAAATTTAAAATTTAAAGTTTTAAATTTAAATTTAAATTTAAAATTTAAATTTAGAAATTAAATTTAAAATTTAAATTTAAATTTAAAGTTAAATTAAAATTTAAATTTAAATTTAAAATTTAAATTTAAATTTAAATTTAAAATTTTAAATTTAAATTTAAATTTAAAATTTAAAATTTAAAATTTAAATTTAAATTTAAATTTAAATTTAAATTTAAATTTAGAATTTAAATTTTAAATTTAAATTTAAATTTAAATTTAAAATTTAAAATTTAAATTTAAAGTTTAAAATTTAAGTTTAAAATTTAAAAGTTTAAATTTAAAATTTTAGGGTTTAAAATTAAATTTAGGGTTAGAAGGGTAAATTTAGGGTTTAAAGGTTTAGGGTTTAGGTTTAGAATTTTAGGGTTTAAATTTAAATTTTAAATTTAAGAATTTAGGGTTTAGGGTTTGGGGTTTAAATTTTAAAATTTTAGGGTTTAAAGTTTAGGGTTTAAATTAAAATTTAAATTTCTTTAGGGTTTAAATTTAAATTTAAATTTAAGGTTTTAGGGTTTAGGGTTGGGTTTTAATTTAATTTTAGGGTTAGGAGTTTGGGTTTAGAATTTGGGGTTTAGGGTTAAATTTAAATTTTAGGGTTTTGGGTTTAAGGTTTAAAGGGTTTAGGAGTTTAGGAGTTTTAGGGTTTTAGGGTTTGAGTTTGGGTTTAGGGTTTAGGGTTTTGGGGTTTTAGGGTTTAGGGTTAGGGTTTAGGATTTAAATTTAAATTTGGGTTTAAGGTTAAAATTTAGGGTTTAAATTTTTAGGGTTTAGGGTTAAAATTTAAATTTTAAATTTTAAAGTTTAAAGGTTTAGGGTTTAGGGTTTAGGGTTTAAATTTAAGGGTTTAAGGTTTAGGGTTTAAATTTAAAATTTAGGAGTTTAAATTTAAAATTTAAAATT